>JASAND010025364.1:0-75575 GCA_030248195.1 Trissonchulus latispiculum
TAGTGATGTTTACGCTGTCCTGTTTAGTTTCAGTTTCAGTTTCAGTTTCAGTTTCAGCTCCACTTTCAGAAAGGTTTCAGTTTCAGTTTCAGCTCAAAATTTGTTCTAGTTTCAGTTTCAGTTTCAGTTTCAGTTTCAGTTTCAGCTCGTAGTTTAGCTTAGTTTCAGTTTCAGATTCAGCTACAAATTTGTTCAGGGGTAGTTTCAGTTTCAGTTTCAGTTTCAGCTCTGACTAAAATGAGTTTCAGTTTTAGTTTCAGTTTCAGCTCCAAGTTTCTTTAGTTTTCAGTTTCAGTCCAAGTCTTTTATAGTTTTCAGTTACAGCTCTGACTAAAATGAGTTTCAGCTTTTGTTATCCTCTGTTATCCTTATGTTATGCTAATCAAATTAATTAACTGCTGGTGAGAAGGGTTCCAGATGGGCTATTCAATGATATAGCCTATCATGTGTGGAAGCACAGCGAGTGAGTTCGCGCTGTCCTTCCCGGTCCTTCCTCAGAAACTTTTGAAGCGGTAAGTCTGTATCCTCCAGAACCCGCAAGAGTTACATTTGAATAATCTCCAAATTCCAGATCTTTTTAGTTGTTGGTGCTAGGCTCCTTGTCCTTCTCCTTATGTAATGATTTTATAAAAAAGGTTATTAATTGTTCTGGAGAAATCTTAAAATGATTATTTAATAATCTGAAAAAAGAAAATTAATTGGAAACAGATCAAATAAACATTGCCTGCCATACAGTCGTATTTTAACATTTTAATGTATTTAATTTTAACGCATTTAATGCATTTTAATGCAATGATACTAAAGTTTTAATGCAGCATTACTTGTCACTCTGTTATGTACAATTTTGGTCTGTTCTGTAAAAGCACCAGTTAAACGTATATATTTGCTGGAAGTTTACATGCTGGGAACAGGACCCAGTTTTTGAAACACTCGTCTATGCTGAACATGGATACGCTAGAGCTGAAACATATTTCAAGTTTCAGCGAGAGCTGAAACTAGTTTCATCTTCAGCGAGAGCTGAAAATAGTTTCAGCTTCAGCGAGAGCTGAAATAGTTTCAGCTTCAGCGAGAGCTGAAACTAGTTTCACGGATGTGGAGCTGAAACTGTTTCAGTTTCAGTTTCAGCTCCAAAACGGTTCTAGTTTCAGTTTCAGTTTCAGCTCAAAAGTTATTTTATTTTTATTTTCAGTTTCAGTTTCAGTTTCAGCTCTCACTTCGACTAAGTTTCAGTTTCAGTTTCAGCTCCAAATCTGTCATGCTGTTTTTTTTTTTTTTTTTTTTTTTTTTTCAGTTTCAAGTTTCAGTTTCAGCAACTGAAACTGAAACATGTACAAGCTGAAACTAGGTTTCAGTTTCAGTTTCAGCTGCTGAAACAACACTACTATCAACTTCTAGACATTGCTACGCTATTTATGATGTTGAGATACCATCCCCTTTGGTTTATGTTAACGTCGTCTTGAGGCGACCGGTCGTGAAACCATTTATTACTAAATTAGTCTCCATGTTAATTCTAAAATATATTCTCGCTACACTATGTGAAATCCAAAATAATGAAACTGAACTGTTCGTTTGACCCGGCCGGCCGAGTCAAAAAACGACGGCCAACACTATCGTAGCCCCCCCCCCTTTTTAATCGTCACTAATCTACACTGCTTCACCAAGCCTGATCCTTCAAACACCAGCTAATTTTATTTTATACACATTTCACTGGCGATACATAAAACAAATTTTCCAATATAAATCATTATGGCAAGGAGATTATGAACGGATAATTTAAATAATATACACTTAAGATACTTTTATCAATGATGATTCTTGGGGGGTCTTCACCCCCCCCCCCCCCCCCCACCCATGTTTGAGTACTACGATATCACTACACTATCTTTTCGTCCACTAGGAGAAAATACATATTCCTTGCACATTTCATCAATACAAGACTTTACCAAACTCAAGAATAGACATATAAAATCAGAATAGACATAAAATCTTATTACAATTTAAGTCCAAATTTTTGAGTATACATAAAACATAACGCAACTACTTTACCCAACCAGAAGTATTTACGGCCGGTTGCAGCAAATCTGATTAACATCTAATTAGACTAATTTGTAATTAAGCTCTAATTTTCTGTTGCACCAAATTAAAAGTTATTTGGATTTTGATTCTAGTCAGAGGTAAGATTGACATTTGACTAACTTCTGACTAACATCTGATTAAAATCTAACTAAAGTCATCATTGTGACAGTAAAGCTTGTATATACTTGATTTGCAAGAGCGCAACCGGGAAAATACTGATTGGTCTAGAGCTAATCAGATTTTAAGATCTAACTAACTTTGTGTAACGGAGAATTGGGCTAAAATAAGATTAAGACTAGTTATAATACCATTTTAGTTAGAAGTTAATCATATTTGGTGCAACCGACTGTTTCTGTTAGTTATCGGATTCCTTTAACTTCAACAGTCGTTTTCAGGATTAAAATTAAAATTTTTCGAGTCCGAGAAAAACCAAACTTCATCACAGAAAGACGTGGAAAACGAAGGACATAGAGATAAATCTGGGCTTTTACTGAGGGGGGGGGGGTGGGGCCCCCACTTTTTGGGTCTCCCACCACTCGACCCCTTTCCCCCCACTTTTTTGGGCTCCCCCCACTCACTATAAGATGCCCAGACAATGCCAAATTTTAAGGATTTTTGGTCAAAATTTTCAAAAATTTTCCGGCTTCGCCGGAATTTTTTGGTCAAAAATCGTCTATTTTGGTACTCAAACTCACTTTTTGAGCACTTTTTTACATAGTTATAGCAATATAGGTAGAAAACAGGCTATTTTTACTGCATTTTTGTCAATTTTAGACAACTTTGGACCCCCCCACTTCTTGGGTCCCCCCACTAGTGGGGGGGGGCTTCCCCCCACTTCCCCATCCCCACTTTTTTCGCTTAGAAAAAGCCCAGTTAATGTATTGTAAACACTCAAAGTCATAGGTATAGATAACCACAATAGACGAAACGAAACAAAACAATAAACTGTAACACAGAAAACATCGAATAGTCCTTAACAGAACAGTCAAAAACAGCCTAAATATACTAGTTCATACAAATAGCTCGTAAGACAATTGTAAGGTTGTTGTAAGACAATATTGAAGCTGCCAATCGCAAAGTACACTTCACGACTATCGCACCAACAAGGTGTAACATTTATATATCTAGTAACTTATACAGTAACGAAATGTAAACTAAGGTAAAGAAGGTATAACAGTTCTAAAGGTAGTTAGTTTACACAGAGTACTCAGTGGTATAAACACCGGTTTAAACTAGATTTTCACTTTTCTCAGAGATGACATAGGTAAGTTTTGACAGAGCCCAGAGACCTATTTCATATCATACTTACAGTACACTATACTAATACAAAGACTGGGATATAATAACATTTAAAAGTCGATCCAATCTCAAAACACAACAGCAATTAGAGACGATAATATAGTGCTAAAAACAACAAATAGAAACAAACAAAATGACGAATTACAAAAATGACAGACTGTCAAATTGTCATCCAGCACAACAGGCCGAATCACAAAACAGATACGGACAAACAATCTGCTGACAAAAAACCACCGCTCTGTCTGTACTATAGCTATTGATAAGGAAATAAATACGTATATACGTAATCTATTGACAGATACGCAAAATACGAAACAATACTCAATATTTACACGACAATATCTCCAACAAATACAACATACATACATACGTACATACATACATACAGTACTTTTAGCACAATGAACAGGGTGTGTCACTTCCAGACTGTATAATAGCGGGCTCTATGATCCAAGTTTGGTATAGAAAATGATCTCAGGAATCTGCCCATCTTCAACAGAAGTGCCATTGTTGTTCCCAGCGGCATAGGTAAACTGGAAGGTTACCATCCCATTGGAGGAGGACTGATGGACCACACGACGTAGGCCCTTGGTCCCATAGTGGGAGTCCGGACCCTAGAAAAGAAGACACACAAGATACAGAAACAATCGAACAGTAAGTAGTAATACCGTACACACAATAATTACTCTCTCCTGTTTCGGACTAAGGCTACGGCCTTAGTGACTGCAGGCAGGCGTTTTTCATTATTTCTCTATGAGTACACAATAATCATTAGTACAATCAACACGAAACTAACATTAATACTGTTCAACAATGACGTGTCTGTAATCACTGCTTTAAGCAAGATAAACTATTGTCACTTCGATTGTTGCAACAATCAAGACAATCTCGCAGGATCCAGTGATCTTATTAATAATATACTTTTGGCACAACCTGTCATAAAACTGTAGTCTAAACTTAATGACCAGAGGTCATTAGTTGACTGAAACTACAGTACACATGACGTGTGCCCCCAAAAATTCAATCATTATTTGTCAAATGTTGCTGCGAAAGCAAAAAAGAAAGATAAGGGTTTTTGCTTCCGGAGAAATAGAGCAAAAATTAATGAGATTAGCAAAAATTCGAAGGCAGTTTAGAAAACGTTCTTTCCTGACAAGTTAGCCGTCAAATTCGAAGTCATTGAAACATAAAATCAGCAAACTTTTTTCACCTCCACAATAAATTTTTACTATTAATTTCTCTCTCAGTAGAACAAACAAATCAAATCAAACAAAAATTTTATTAATCAACATACACAGCACACCAACCTTTAGAGTAGCCGAGGCAATATAGGTGACACAGGGTGATATCTCAACGGGTTCCTTGAACAGGACACGAAACGTGGACGTAGAGCCATCGCACTGAAAGGACGTATCATTGGCACCCATAATCTTACCCGAACCACAATGAATAATCTAAAAAAATGTGAAAAAACTGCCGAAAATAGACAGCAATACTCAAAAAACTATATATGTAAAAATAGCAAAAAAATTCGGCATCCTATTCGGTTTAACTGTAGATACAAGTTGACCTGAGCATGTATCACTAAAGCTGGCATGTTTTTAGTGAGGAGCTCCCCCCCCCAATTTATCGGAGCAATCCCGCTGACCCAACCCCTTCCACCTCATTTCTCGGCATGCCTTCACCAACTTTTTCGGTGGTCATCCAAAAGTCTCGAATGAAACTAAGTTTTCATGGTCAAATTTTCAAAACTGCTCTCAATGTTTAGGTAAATTACGGACTAATAAATTACGTTTAGAGCTAAAAACAGCGAATTTTGCATTTTACCCCTAAAAATGCGTATTTTTCGCTAAAAATTAGGTATATTTGCACCTGGTTTTGCCCCCTCCCTTTCAAAGCCTTAAAAAACTGCCAGTTGACTGTCCTAGCGGAAGCTATGTGACATGTTCCAATTGTCGTCATGTCATACTACTGTATGTCAGTGAACTAGGAAAACTTAGGAACACCCCGGTAAAATATTTTATCTTTAACAAAACTTTCATACAGTTTCAGAAACAAGAACACAGAACCAGAGGCCAGGTATGCAAGACAGTATGCACTCTGACACACCTGGGTACACTTTTCAGGGCGCCCCCCCACTCGACCTCTTCCCCCCCACATTTTTGGGCTTCCCCCCACTCACTATAACGTGCCCAGAAAATGCCAAATTCTAAGGACTTTTGGTCAGTTTCCAAAAATGGCGTCGCCGAAATTTGTTGATCAAAAATCGTCGATTTTGGTACTCCAATTCAATTTTTGAGCACTTTTAAGCATAGTTATAGCAGTATATGTAGAAAACAGGAAATATTTTACTATATGTAGTTTTAGCAAGTTTACACCATTTTATTTCCTCAGCCCCCACTTTTGGTGCTTTTGGACCTCCCCTCCACAAGTGGGGGGGATTCCCCACTCTCCCCACCCCCACTTTTTTGGCGTAAAATAAACCCAGCATACTGGTGAAAGAACACACAATAAACCCTAGTATACGATAAAACTATCTGTATACTGACAGTGATAATAGTAAACTCTAGTCTACCTGTATGTTAACTTGATACTCAGTGGGCCCGTGGATGGAGCCATAGAGACCAAAACCCACCACAAATATACGTCGATCCACGGTGAATCTAAGATACAATAAAAAACCAAATAAATAAAATATAATAATAGAAATAAATAATTAAATCTAAAATATTAACACGGCACCACTGGACTAGAGGGGGGGGGGCGAGGGGGGGGGGTTGAGAAAAAATTTGCTTCAATGATTTCAATACTATCTTTAATAATTTTAAATTAAAACAATTTGAATTTTCTGTGGACTTTTAGCTAATCAATTTATATAAACACATCCAAGAAATGGAAACATTAACCAAAAACTGAAAAAAGCTCCAAGACATAACAATAATGGTTATTATTACATACTTAATTCGGTCCGGAGTTCCACTGTAGCCCCAGCGGCCTTCAATTCGCTGAAACCGATTCACCACCTGCTCCTTGCCAGTGACAGAGCAGCGCGGTACGTCCAGAAAACCCACGGACGGTTTAGGATTCACCGTGAAATACAGGAATAGATTGACCACTTCGCGATCCGACAGAATGCCAGATTGGGCTGGAACACAGAAAACGAAAAAAGAAAAAGTGAAAGGGAATAGGAACCAATTTTTAAGCGGAAAAATTCTGCTCACAAGACTGACATTATCATGACTACCACAATAATAGCGAATCATCCCTCAAGCCATAGTGTGATAGTGTGAATTAGAATAATTTTGAGAAAACTAAATTTAATAGTCTAAAAAATTAAATCACTCCTCAAGCCATGATAATGTGTAATTAAGGGGGGGGCTACGAACGGTTTTGCCCAACTTCTTCAGAGAGACCTACCTTTTGACATATGATTAGCTAACATAGGTTAAATAGTCCGTAGTGGGCATTATTATATCTAACACACATCGATTCTGGCACTACGCCAAAGTCGAAATTTTGGTGCGAAAAGTGGGTTTTTTGAAAAAGCGTTTCTGAACTCTGGTGGATTAACGGTTTGACCAATTCTGAAACTTTTTGCCACAAATGTTAATTGTTACTTGTGCTAAATATTAAAATTATTCCGGCTTTCGAGAGTTGCTTCCTTCTTCAGCTATAACAGCTCAAAGTTTGAAATTTGACAAAAAGTTGCGGTGTGACCGTGCGCCGTTTTTGATCTAATAAAATTGACAGCCCCTAGCCTACCCAAGCTTTTTACCAAATATTAGGCTCTAATAGGGGCAAGCTGTCTGTGAGTTTCGAGGATTTTTGTTTTCTGGTTTGTGTGCTAGCAAACTTTTTGTTACGAAATAACCCTGATTTTTAGGCCTGAAAAGCTAGCTACGCGCAGTAAAAATGGGGTCAAAAAATTTTTTGTTTCCGATTTTGCCGAAAAGGTGCTTATAGGGGTTATTTGACCTGCTGAATCCGAATATGAAATCTGTTTTTCGATATGACGCTTCCTTCGTTCAGTATGCGCTTACAACTGTCTTAGACCTTTTTGGAGCGACCGCCATCCATATTCCATACTTCGAGAAATCAATTTAGCATTTCTAATATTCAAGCGAGGTTTAGTGACCTAGCTGTCTGCACATCTTGGTACACTCACTGGCCTGTAATGCGCAAGGTTTCAGCCGATTCTGCCACAGTACTTTGGAGTAATTGACTCACATCTTCGAAATGGCACCAAAAACAGCGACAATATTGATTATGTAATCTAGCACTGCGAACGCAGGGATTAACTAAATCACGTCATTTTTACATAAGTTAAGACAGATACTTGGAGTATTAAATAATCGGAGCAAAGTTGGGCTCCTTTGATAAACCACAGCTCATTAGACGTTAGTTAACCTCCACCCGTATAGACCTACAACACCCAATTTTTCGCACTTTGATTGTATCGCACAGAAAAGTATACACTGATCTAAGGATTATTTTAAACGATATCAAAGCGCTATATGTCAGTACTATTTCTGGAAAATTTGGGTACCGTACCTTGCCCATAGCGATCAGGGCGAGGCAAACTTTGTGTGCATGTCATGTCGAGCTTTGGACCGACAACACCAACTTCTGATGGCTCCACAGGACGCTACGCTGCATGGAATTCTTTCAAACTTTAAACTATTTTACACTAAACCTAATACTATTATATGGCAAAAGACTAGCTAGCTTTTCCAACATCGAACTTTTAGTGAAATTCGTAGCCCCCCCCCCTTAAAATACTTTTGAAAAAACTAAATTTAATGGTCTAAATAAGTCAAAAAACGTGAAAAAATACCAGCAGACTGGGCAAATTCTTCCACAGTCATAAGGGGGAATCTGATGTACTGTAGGGCTCGACCGAGCACAGTGCGCTGATTGTCCGGCGTAACGGGCAACTGTTGACGATGACATTCCTAATTAAAATAATAATCAAAATGACAATTAGTCAATTAAATAGAATTTAACTAAAGAATTCTATTCTTGTCTCATCCCAGCTATCTGTACCGTCACGCTGAAAAACTGGTCAACAGCTTTCGATTCCAGCTAGGTTCTCTAACAGTCAAACCAGGGGGAACTGGTGTTTAGGAAGATCGTTGCCACTGCCTCTAAACACTCCATCCCTTCGGGCAGAAGAAAATTTCAGAATCCGGGAATCCCACGAGAAGTAGCCGATCTGATCAAATTAAGAGATTCAATCAGAGCCGACGATCCATCCGATCCTCGGCTCCCGGAACTGAATCAGCGAATCTCTAATGGAATCATCAGTGAAAAAAGGAATAAGTGGAGATCCTTCGTGTCTACTCTCGACCGAGGCACTGATGGCAGGAAAATCTGGAAAGTCATCAAGCGCCTCAACAATCGTGAGAAACCAGCAGACCGCTGTGGCATTGAATTCAATGGGAAAACTGTCACATCTCCCAAAGGGCTCGCCAACGAGTTTAACAAACTCTTCACAAGCCCACGACCTCACACCAGCGATAAGGGATCACGTATTCTATCTCGGAAGATAAAGAAGCTACCTCGATCCTCACAGGACCTTTTCACTACTGAACAGGTGGCCAACGTGATCAAGAACGCCCGCAACTCCCGTGCTTTCGGCCCAGACGGAATGACAGCCCTTCATCTAAAACATCTTGGTCCCTCCGGCCTTGCCTATCTCACGCGGCTCTTCAATGACTGTATCCAGAGCTGCCAAATTCCGCAGATCTGGAAAACATCGCATATTATCCCCCTGCTGAAGCCTAACAAGGACCACAAGGCTGGGAAGTCCTACAGACCTATTTCCCTCCTATGTCCTGCGGCCAAAACTTTAGAGGCTCTCCTACTTCCGCTACTGAAGCACCACCTGTCAGCAGCCTCTCATCAGCACGGATTCAGATCCAGACATTCCACCACCAGTGCTCTTTCACCACTGGCCTCTCAAATAACCACTGGCTTCAACCAAAGAAAACCGCCCGGTCGTACAGTGGTCTGCGCGCTAGATCTGTCCAAGGCCTTTGATTGCGTCGACCTTGACATTCTATTAGAATTAAATAAATACCTAGTAATTAAATAAATAATAGTAATTAAATTACCGACCTTCTCCACTCCACGCTTCCCAGCAGTATCACTCGGTGCCTCAGCTGCTATCTCAGAGGTCGTCAGGCAATCACCATCTTCCGTGAAGTAAGGTCGCGCGCCAGGATAGTCCGCTGTGGGGTACCCCAAGGAAGTATCATCTCTCCGATCCTATTCAATTTCTACCTGTCGGGACTCCCCACACCCCCAGAAGGGGTCTCTATTGTTAGCTATGCTGACGATGTGACCGTTTTCAGCACTGGCCCTCTCATCCCGCCAGTCGTGGACAAGATCAACGAATTCCTACCACTACTGGCCCAACACTTCCTCGACCGAAAACTCATCATTTCCACCACCAAATCCACAGTCACTCTTGTCACACCTCATACTAAACAGGCAACCCTGCATCCCCAGGCCAGGATCGGAAATGATACTCTCCCTCTGGAACCAAGGCCCAAGATTCTGGGTGTGACTTTCGACACGATGTATACCTTTGCTCCACATTGCCATTACATTGCGTCTCGGGTGAAACAGCGCAACTCAATACTTAAGGCCCTTGCTGGATCATCCTGGGGCCAGGATAAGGAAACGCTGCTCATCACCTACAAAGCTATTGGAAGGTCAGTCATCAACTACGCGGCTCCTATCTGGTCTATTCAAGCCTCTCCGTCTAGTCTCAACAGGATCCAGGTAGCTCAAAACGCTGCCTTGCGTATAGCCACCGGCTGCCACAGGATGTCTTCAGTTGAGCACCTCCACCAGGAATGCTGCATTCTCCCCGTTGAAGATCACAACCGCCTCCTATCCACCCAGTTTGCTGCGGCATGCAGAGAACTGAGCCACCCCTGCCACGCCCTCACCCAGGAACCTCCCGCCCCTCGGAACATGAAGCGTCATCCAGTCCATAGCCACTCGCAGCGGCTCGCGGCTGCCGACGGTGCCCTCGGCCTGAACACTGATGCCAAAGATGTGCAGAAATGGCTCCACAGGGACACCGTCAGGCAGTCCATCACCAACCTGGGCAACAATAGAGTCCTGGGACGACCTCCCCCTCAAATTGACAAATCAGAAATGACCCTGCCCAGAGGTACCCGAACTACCCTAGCCCAACTGAGATCTGGCCATTGCAGACTGTTAAACTCTTACCGGAGTCGACTTGACCCGGGCATTGCGGATGCGTGCCCAAACTGCGGCGGCACCCCCCAAGACACTAACCATCTATTCAACTGCCCAGCCTGTCCTAGTGACCTCACTACTAAAGATCTTTGGACTCATCCCATCGAGGTCGCTCAAGCGATGGGCCTGCCCTTGTCGAACTGAACGCGGCTACCGTAGAGGGCAACAACAACAACAACAACAACAACAGTCACGGATGGAGTCTCAACGCGACGCCCAGGTGGGCCCTCCCCAAAGAGGGCTGCGAATCCGTCCCTTATCACGGCAACCCGCCCACGGTCACGAAGACCGGGTGCTGGGGGTCGTCTCTCTCGGGCTTCATTCGTGTTTTTGATTACCAGGGGCCTTAATCCGGCCTACGACCCCTGGTTACTCCTCATCATGGCCGGAGACGTGGAGCTGAATCCGGGCCCGCGTACCACCTACCCCTGCACCGTCTGCGGGGGCCATGTTGCGGGCTGGTCCATCAGATGCTCCAATTCGTCAACACACGCCGAAACGGAACCTAGACGTAAACCCGGTTGGTTCCACCAACGATGTTCGAACATGACCAGAGAGGAGATTGCTACCTTGTCGGCGGACGAGGTGGCGGCTTGGGTATGCCCTGCCTGCGAAACGGCCGGCGTGGCCACTCGGCAACTCCCCGCTGCCACCAATGCCGAAACTTCCGTGCGGCTCACGGCCTACACCCCTGATCTGTCCAATGCCACTCCCCTAAGCCTGTCGCCGAACACTCCCCCAAGCCAGCCGCCACACACTTCCCCAAGCCTGCCGCCGCGTACTCCCCAACCAATTGTGGTCGTCAGCTGTGCCGCATGCGGCACTAAAATCAGAAGGGGATCTCAACCTCTGCGGTGCGCCACCCAGCAGTGCAGCAGTGTGTGCCATCGGGCCACCAAGTGCAGTGGTCTGACACGAGCGCAACAATCCAACACGGCTTGGGAGTGCGACGCCTGCCTGGAAGATCTAGGGCGCCCCGTCAGGCGCGGCCCACCTCCTACGCTCGCCGGCCTGCCCCCTCTCAGAACAGCGAAAGATGCCAACAATAGTGCACCACGCGCCATCTGTCCCGCGTGTAGGGGGCGACTCAGCGCGGGCAGCCGACTATGCTGCAAGGACTGCGGGGAGAAATTCCATAACCCCTGCGCTGGCCTACCGAGGCTGGAGTTAGACAATCTGATTGCCAACAACGCATGGACGTGCGACGCCTGTGCCAAACGGGCTGCCCAGATACCGGCCAGTACGGGCCCGGCAGTTCAGCCACCGGGCACAACTCAGCAGCGAAGGTCGGACTTCGCAACCCGCGACACCCTTAGAATTCTGCAGTGGAACGCGGACGATTTGAGAACGAAAACGGTGGAGCTGGAAGAGTGCCTAAAAAAGTACTCCGTGGACGTCGCACTCATACAAGAATCGAAACTCTCCTCGAAGCATTCCAACCCCAAACTCAGCGGCTACAGCGTCGTCCGCCAAGACAGGCCACCCAAAGCGGACGGATCCGTGATCAAGGGAGGAGGGCTGGTCACTCTGGTGAAGGAAGATGTCCCCTTCTCCCGGGCTCCGCAGAGGATCAGCACGGGTGACGACATTCTGGAGACTCTGGCTATCAGGGTCCACACGGCCAAAAACAGCAACATCGCGATAGTCAACTGCTATTGCCCCCCGATCCGTCGCAGAGAGGGGAGGATCGCAGCGACACCTTGGACTGCGACTCCCTCAACCTCAACAACCCACACATTGTGGCCGGAGACCTCAACGGTCACTCCCTCCTATGGGACGAAGCTCAGACCCCTGACAGCAGGGGCGACCAGCTGGAGGAATGGATGATGGACAGCAACATGGTCTGCGTCAATGATGGATCTCCAACCCACGTCAACAGAGGCACGGGGGGCCTCAGCTCACCTGACGTCAGCTTTGTGCGCAGCAGCTGGGCGGACAAAGTCCTTTGGTCTACCCTCGACTGCCTGGGTTCAGATCATGTGCCAATCCTAATGGAGGTGCATACGGGTCTGAAGACCCTCAAGGACAGCAGAAACACCAAGGCGACTAAAGGGTGGAATTGGTCCTCAGCGGACCTCCCAGGCTTCACGGAAGGGCTGGACCGCGACGTAGCTGCTCTGCCGTAGATCCAGAAAGATCTCTCAAGAGAAGAACGCGCTCATGCCTTGTCTAATGCGGTAGCCAAGTTCTCCGACGCCGTCCTGTCGAACGCCCATGAATATATCGGTACGGCCTACAGGAGGAGCAGTGCCAAGCCCTGGCTCACACCGGATCTGAGAGCCAAAATTAAGGAGAAATGCACTCCGCCGCCAAATAGCTACCAAAAGGAAAGAATGGGTGGAGAAGTGCGTAGAGGTGCGGGAACTAATAAACGAGGCAAAGGATAATAAGTGGCGAGAATTCCTAGAGGACAGCTCGATGAATCAGGACAAGAACAAAAAGTGCTCCTTCGTCGCATGTAAAATACATATGAGTCTTCGTAGGCAGGTTGTACATAAACAAAAACTAGCCTGTGAAATACATATGAGTTCCGTAGGGAGGTTGTAAATTAAGGAAAACAAGTTGCAACCGCTTAACATATGAGCCTGTCCTACAACGAGGCTCATATTGGCGTATGTCATAATACGAATAATTTGCAGATTTACTTTTATATAAATACATACTGCATAAAGCTTTTCATTACAAATTATCCTTCATATATATAATGTTGATCAGTCATTATAGTGTGCATATGCTCAATACGGTACGCCATGAGGCGCTCTGACTCACAGCCAAGTGGGAACGCATTCTGCGTATGTATAATGTGAAAGTGTTTCGAGAATGCATTAGAGGTGTGCCATAGTGTTTCAGGAAACAGGTTGCATGCACAGTTCAGCTTGAGCAGTCGTAGTTCACTTCAGTCCTGGGCCATGACGTCTATTCATTTTTCCGTAATGTGGATGAAGCTGAGGTTCTTTAATGAGGCTTTAATGTGGAATGCACTGTGACGCCAATATGAGCCTCGTTGTAGGACAGGCTCATATGTTAAGCGGTTGCAACTTGTTTTCCTTAATTTACAACCTCCCTACGGAACTCATATGTATTTCACAGGCTAGTTTTTGTTTATGTACAACCTGCCTACGAAGACTCATATGTATTTTACATGCGACGAAGGAGCACTTTTTGTTCTTGTTTTCTATTATTTTATATATGTATGCTCATGAAGGTATATACGTATGTATAGATATCTTTCAACGGTAGCAAGCAAACCAACCACAGCACTCCACAACCACTTTGAGCATGCAGTTCTATGACAAATGTTGCTCAGCTCGCTCAGGGCTTTCATTTGGTACCAAATTTGACCAGTTTTGAAAAATTTCATTTTTGACCGAAAATCGCCAAGTCCCCCCCACCCCAGCACAGCACTCTACAGCCACTTTGAGCATGCAGTTCTATGACAAAAGTTGCTCAGCTCGCTTAGGGCTTTCATTTGGTACCAGATTTGACCACTTTTGAAAAATTTCATTTTTGACCGAAAATCGCCTAAGTCCCCACCCCACCCCAGCACAGCACTCTACAGCCACTTTGAGCATGCAGTTCTATGACAAAAGTTGCTCAGCTCGCTCAGGGCTTTCATTTGGTACCAAATTTGACCACTTTTGAAAAATTTCATTTTTGACCGAAAATCGCCTAAGCCCCCACCCCACCCCACCACAGCACTCTACAGCCACTTTGAGCATGCAGTTCTATGACAAAAGTTGCTCAGCTCGCTTAGGGCTTTCATTTGGTACCAGATTTGACCACTTTTGAAAAATTTCATTTTTGACCGAAAATCGCCTAAGTCCCCACCCCACCCCAGCACAGCACTCTACAGCCACTTTGAGCATGCAGTTCTATGACAAAAGTTGCTCAGCTCGCTTAGCGCTTCCATTTGATACCAAATTTGACCTCTTTTGAAAAATTTCATTTTTGACCCCATGACCTCCCACCGACCTGACCCTCCCCGATTCAACGACGCCCGCCTCTCCGTGGTGGATCGGAGGCTATTCCATTGGAAGAAGCGAAACGGATGTCATCATCGGGGCTCCCCCAGGGTCGAGCCTCCCTGCCTATGTCGGCGACAAGCATCCCAACAACCTGGCCCTCTGTCTTGGGTCGATCGGGTTTTTCCTAGCTGGGGTCGGTAATCCGGCCTACTGGCCCCAGCTCCTGCTCCTGGCCGGAGATGTCGAAAGGAACCCAGGTCCTAGATACCCATGCGCTGTATGTCAACGGCCTGTTGGATGGAAGGACTATTCTATCCTATGCTGTGGCTGTAACTTGTGGGTGCACCGTACGTGCTCTGGCCTTACCGCTGCCGAAATCAACGCCAAAATCGGAACGCCATGGTATTGCCCCGACTGCCCCTCGTCCTCCTCCAGCCCCAGTCCTCCAGTCCCGGGAAGACAGATCCCAAACCAGGGGCACCTGTCAAAGTCAGCCCCCACAGACTGAGGCGCAGACGGCGCAAACGCAACATCAACCCCGCCCACTCTCCCAGTTCAGCCGATCCGCGTTATGCAATGGAACGCAAACGGCGTTTCCCAGATAAAAGAGGAGCTAGCCCAGTTCCTCTGTGCAAATCAAATCGACGTTGCCCTGATCCAGGAAGCCAACCTTCCATCCGGCTCTAAATTCCGGATTCCTGGGTACTCTGTCCATGCCAGGGTTTTTTTTTCAAAATCGGACCTGTGTAAATCTTGTGTAAATTTAAATTTCACTGTGTATTTTTGTTTGAAGCTGTGTAAAATTTAAAAGTGTCGTTTTTCAACTGTAATATAAAATACATTTAGACGTTATTTTCTTGCTACAATGTTATTTTCGGATCATTCAAGCCAAAGTTATGCCAACTGCACTTGTGTAACATTTCGAAAGAAGCCACGTGGGGGATCTGGGGGGCTAGTTGAGAAAATTTTGTAAATTGCAATAGAATTCATAATGGAAATGTTTAAAAAGATTAATTCATTAAATGTCAAAAATAAGATTGGACAAATTCAAATTTCTGAAAAACACTTCGCACTTCGAAAAAACGCACGCAGTACGAAAATAAATTATACGCAACTGTATAAGTAGAAGCATTAAGACTTAGGAGAATAAAACACCCGTAACCATGTTGATGCAGAAATGCAGAAAACCATTCTAAACCATTGGAAACAGGCGGGGGTCGGTCTGGGGGCGGCAGCCCCCAGTTAAAAGCTAGAGCTTTTTTAAAACTTAAAGACTTGAAAACTATTTTTTCAGAGCACTTTTTGTAAAAATTTTCGAAAATTTGGCTGTGTATTTTGTTGTGTAAATTAGTTTTTCACTGTGTAAATTAATTTTTTTGTGTAAATACACAGTATTTTACACAAAAAACCCTGGTCCATGCCAAAAATCGGACTGCCCCTCGCCAGGGAAATCAGCCGAGAGGTGGTGGTCTTCTGATCCTGCTGAAGGACGGGGTCCAGTTTACTCTGGATGACGAACCTGGTATATACCTCTCCAGAGGACCTGGCCACTGAATATATGGCTGTCACAGTCTTCTGGAACGGATATAAACTGAAACTGGTCAATTTGTATGTACCCCCTATACGCGGCGGGGAGCACGACAACCGAGATGTGTAGGTTTTGGTTTGGTCTGTTTTGGTCTGTTTTGGTCACACTTTTCTAGAACTGGGTAGAAGCTGGAGAGCCAAACTTTGCATTTTTTGGCCTGTTTGGGCGAAAAGTTTCTAAGTCCCACTTTTACTAGAAATGGCCTAAAAGTCACTAAAAATGGCGTTTTTTGGCCGTTTCGTGCCACCCATATATAGTAAATCGAGGTCGCGGAAAACGATGAGCATACTGCCGAGGTCGGTGGATGTGGCCCCTGACCCACAGCGCCCACCCACAGTGGGTCCGGTGTGGGTCAAAAATGAAAGTCTTCAAAAGTGGTCAAGTTTGGTATCAAATGAAAGCCCTTGGCGAGGCGATCAACTTTTGTCATTATGCCACCCACAAAAAGTGGCCCCACCGACCTGTGGGTTGGTGCCCCACCCACAGTGGGTCCGGTGTGGGTCAAAAATGAAAGTCTTCAAAAGTGGTCAAGTTGGGTATCAAATGAAAGCCCTTGGCGAGGCGATCAACTTTTGTCATTATACCACCCACGAAAAGTGGCCCCACCGACTTCTGGGTGGGTGCCCCACCCACAGTGGGTCCGGTGTGGGTCAAAAATGAAAGTCTTCAGAAGTGGTCAAGTTGGGTATCAAATGAAAGCCCTTGGCGAGGCGATCAACTTTTGTCATTATACCACCCACGAAAAGTGGTCCCACCGACTTGTGGGTGGGTGCCCCACCCACAGTGGGTCCGGTGAGGGTCACAAATGAAAGCAGCGTTTTTTTTTTCAAAATCGGATTTCATCAAATTTTCGTCATTTTTATTTTCCGAACGTCATTTTTATTTGTCCAACGTCAAAAATAAATTTTTGCAAAAACACAATTTTGTTTTGATTTTAGGCTGTAGTCGTAACTTTGGTTGAATTTTTACCTTGTTGGCGAGTGTTGCTTCATATTTCACATTGTCCCGCGAGTATAACTTACAAATATCTGGTGACTAGCATGACTTTGAGCATTAACAATGAAGATGGTACCCCGATACAATTCGGGGGATCTGGGGTCGGAGCCCCCCAGAAGTAGAAGGAATTTTTTGCTTGTTAGATGAAATCGTTCTTCAAATCTTTAATTCTTATCATTTTGCAGAAACAAGAAAATTTTTAAAAATATATATACCCTTTTGAGGGAAAAATAAGAATATTTGCAAAACTCAAACGACATTTTAAGCTTTTTCTATCCAAAAATCTGGTAAAAAGTTGCAAATATACGTATTCGTGAAATTTTGTTGATATGCTTTTTTTCTGTTTTTCCTGTTTACTTTTTTACCTTCAAATCGCGACGACGAGGCTGCCCTCAAGATCCATCCCCAGTAGTTTTTAGCATTTCTGCAATAAACGTTCTTAAACATAGTACGTACTGGTACGTACGTATATGAGCTCTCATTCCATTCTAGCCGAGATAATCTGAAGAGAAAGCTTTCAAAGAAAATATTTAGCGAAAATGGTACGAGAAACTTGGATCAAAATGCAATTGAACGATGTAGCATGAAGTCTCGTTGCCTATGGCTTTGTACAATACATATATACTGATTGTGATTGACTATTCAAATATCTTCGGAGCTTAACATTGGTAAATCACAAAGACAACATAAAGCGGGGGTTTGGGGGCGGCAGCCCCCAAAATCTGAGAAATTTTTTGAAAAATCACTGTTAAAACGTAATAGAAACTTTGCATTCTTGTTAAAATTGAGTGCTACTTCCACATTTGGGCTTGGTCATTCTTTCGTCATTTTTATTTTGGCGTCGTCAAAACTATTGTTCATTTCTGCAAACGACGCTATTTTTGACCAAAAAAAAAACCTAGAATGAAAGTCTTCAAAAGTGGTCAAGTTGGATATCAAATGAAAGCCCTTGGCGAGGCGATCAACTTTTGTCATTATACCACCCACGAAAAGTGGTCCCACCGACTTGTGGGTGGGTGCCCCACCCACAGTGGGTCCGGTGTGGGTCAAAAATGAAAGTCTTCAAAAGTGGTCAAGTTGGGTATCAAATGAAAGCCCTTGGCGAGGCGATCAACTTTTGTCATTATACCACCCACGAAAAGTGGTCCCACCGACTTGTGGGTGGGTGCCCCACCCACAGTGGGTCCGGTGAGGGTCACAAATAAAAGTCTTCAAAAGTGGTCAAGTTGGATATCAAATGAAAGCCCTTGGCGAGGCGATCAACTTTTGTCATTATACCACCCACGAAAAGTGGTCCCACCGACTTGTGGGTTGGTGCCCCACCCACAGTGGGTCCGGTGTGGGTCAAAACTGAAAGTCTTCAAAAGTGGTCATGTTTGGTATCAAATGAAAGCCCTTGGCGAGGCGACTTTTGAGCTTTTGAGGACTTTTGAGGCGACCCACGGCTGACCAGATATAGTTCAACTGGTTCAAAGTTGAAGCTGTTCCCGGTTCAAGCTGCTGGAGATAGCTGGAAGGCTAAAATTTTGCATACAAATTGCCTACGACATTTTTCAAGCTCCTTATATAAGTAAGCACACAACTGGAAAGGGAACCTTTAAAACGACAGAAGGACAAGTAATTAAAATGCTCCTCCGGAGCATGAAAAAGTAATATGGGTGGTGGTGAGGTTGTAAAATCAAGAGAGGACTAGTCTTAAAAATGCTTAATATGGGGCTAGGTTCAAAAAAGAAGAGGACTAGGTTGTGGGCGAATTAATATGGGCACAGCTTCGCCGAGCAACCCATATTCGCGGACTGAAGAAGTTATACACATACACAAACGTATACCAGTGTTTAGATTTAGTTACGGTGCGTCCGGAGGAGCATTTTAATTACTTGTACATATATTGATAAAAGTTAATCCAAGAGGAGGGTGTTTCAACCCCCAAAACCCTCCCCCTGGATACGCCCTTGGCAGCATGGTCCGACTGCAGAGACGTTCCCCAGTAGGAGCGACAATCTACAGCTGATGACTTCCACTGTTGTCGTAGGCACACGAAGTCGATTTTCCTCGTCGAGCCGTCGTTCGAGGCCCATGTTTCTAGGTGGCGTCGTCGGTGACGAAACGCTGTGTTTACAGCAAAGAGGCGATGGTGGCAGAGGAAAGAAATCAAGCGGTCGCCGTTGTCGTTCCTGACTCGAATGGAGTGACCACCAATGCAAGTTTCAACGGTAAATTTTGGGCTATGGTAGCGTTTGGATCACCAAGCAGTAGCAGGAAGTAGTTTCGGGGGACTTCACTGACAGTGTGACTTAACAATTGATAGAATTCATCCTTGGTTTGGTCGTCAGCAGCATTCGTTGGAGCGTAGCAGCTTACTATTGTAGTTGGAAAGGGTGTTGTTGCTATGCGAGCTGTCGCAACCCCAGCTGAGACGGGTGTGAATTCCAAAAGGATGTGCTCAAAGCGCGAGCTGATGGCAATACCGACACCCTGTTGACCACTTCCGTCTGTTGGGCCGCTGTAGTAGCTGGGTATTTTTTCGGAATTTTTTCGGGGGGGGGGTAGATTTTTTGCAAAAATCGGCCAAAAATGGTATTGTTGGCGTATTTTGCATGGTGAAACACAAAAAGTTCTCAAAAATGCCAGGATTTAAGCTAAATGTAGCCATTTTTTAGAAATAATCTCCGGCGAAGCCGGAAAATTTTTGAAAATTTGACTATTTTTAAAAAATGTTGACCTCAAGGCCGCACCCAGGGTGGGGTTTAAGGGGTCTAGACCCCCTTTTTGGGATGACAACATGGAAAATTTTTGCTACTTTTATTGCAAAAACAGCTATTTTTAAAAAATATTCGCGCCTTCGGCGCGATAATGTACTTTTTGCAAGAAATAAACGTCCAATGTACTGTTTTTGGGCAAAAATGCAAAAATTCTTCAACTTCTGGTGGGCTCAGCCCCCCCAGAACCTCCCGTTGCGTTTTACCTTGGACCTCCCCTTTTAGAAATCCTGGGTGCGGGCCTGACCTCATTAAGGGGAAATCCCAAAATCCCGGGGGGGGGGGAATTTCCGGAAAATAACCTTTTTTCCGGTTTTTTCCATATTTCTCCGGTCACCCCAAAACTCACCAATATGCGAAAAGCTGTGTTATTTCATGTTTCTGCATGCATAGAAGCCGTTTTCAACATATTCAATAGCCCACCTTTTAGTGCGCACTTACACAAGCGGTTACAAAGGTTTCAGTATTGATTACAGGAATTAATTTTTTCAGCAGACAACACTGTAAAATAAACTCCAGGTGACTTCCGTATACCTTGACGGTTCTGCTAGGCTTGGTCTGTGGTTTTCGTAGGTACGTAATACACCTCGTAAAGTAAACAACAAGTAACAAAAATGCTCCGCACAAAAGGGGATAATATGTGTGTTGGGCCTATGTCTATCCTGTAAATTCCGGTTGAGAAAGGCATAAATCCGACACCGCAAAAGTTGCTCAGCTCACTTAGGGCTTTCGTTTGATACCAAATTTTACCACTTTTGGAAAATTTTATTTTTGACCCAAAATCGCCTAAGTCCATACCCCGCCCCTGTGTTTTTTTCGTCCGAACTTTTTGCGGTCCGTGGCGCAGTGCCCCAAAATTTTTTGCGTAATTTGGAAAAAATTGCGCCACGCCTGTTTTCGCTCAAAAAACCGATTTTTGCGTTATTTTATAATTTATTTAACGTTTTAAAGCATTTTAAATGCTTAATTTATCGTTTTGCCATGCCAGAGAGGGGCCTTAGAACATTTTACGCAATTCTTAGCGCGAAAGTGCTTCAATAGAATATATGAAACATTTATCAGCAGGAATTTGTTGAAAATTGGACTTCGGAACTGTGAGTGTGTTTTCGCAAGAAATTTGTCTTCTGAAAAACATTTTTCGCGATTTCACTATCTTGCTTTCGACATAAATAACTACAACGTACTTTGATTATTTAACATTGTCGTTTTGACGACATTAAAGAAAGATCAGAGACGGATACGCTGAAGAAAGAGCGATAATGTTAAAGCTGGGAACGAAATAAGAACAATTACGTAGATGCGCCGAAGGCGCAAAAATTTTTCAAGAATGCCTTTTGTAGTTAAAAACTTCAAGAAATTAATAAATAGTTGATTCAGAAACCGTCCATTTTCGTGTGTTCCAAGAAAATTGTGCGGCCACGTGCGAGGAAGTTTCGTAGAGCTGAACAGATTATATATAGTCAATCGGGAAAAAAACGCCATTTTTTCAAACTTTTGGACGTGTAGAACTCATTTTTTGGAATTATGGGAAAATTCTTGTAGTTTGAAGAATGGCAACCCCTACGGATTATTTTCATGTATTAATGCCTTCTCTGGACTGTAGCAATAGAGAGTACTTTGTGATTTATTTGCTGGGGAAAAAAAGCCAAAATCGGGAAAAAAAAGCCAGTCATCGGGAAAAAAGAGCCACTTTGGTCGAAGCATATCCTGAAGGCGTAGACTAATTCTGAGTGTTCCAACGTGTTCAGCGTTGCTTATTTACCCTAGATTTGTTGTTTTCCGAGGCAAATTGCCTTCGTAAAGCATTAAATAGAACTTTTTAGTTTGCAGCATAAACTGCCTAGGTTTCATCAAATATAACGTAAACATACAAAATTTTTAAAAACTTGCTAAAACGAAGGCTAACCACAAAATAGTGTTTTCCAATGCATTCGTAATGCTCTTTTTGGCCAATCGTGCCAGTTTCAGGATGAAATGTGGAGTGTAGCGGTCAAAACGACTGACGTGACATATTAGTCCAAAAGTTGCTCATTTCAGGGACTTTCCAGCTAAAAACGGTATTGCTCTGTAAAACTTGAATTGCTGATTATTTTCAAAATAGGTATCATGCCAGAAATCCAGAAAAACTGCTCACTGTGGGTCTCGCAAGCGACTGGCTTTTTTTTCCCGATGGGTCAAAATCATCGGGAAAATAAAGCCACACCTGCCCAGAGACAACGTGACATCCTGAACTGTTTGCAGTTGTATCAGGACAAAGCCAGACATGTTCTCTCTTGATTGCAATAGAAATTATTCAGATAGCGCTATTGACACTAAAGTTATGAATTTTTGAAACATTACCATTTTCCCGCCTTTTCAGGAACAAAATTTTCCAAAAAATGTCGACCCTGCTGTTGACTATAGAGGAGAGCTAGAAAGCTAAAAATCGGCGTGTGGGCTTATATTGAGGTCGCTATTCTACACGCCAAATATTACTGCAATAGCTTCATCCGTTAGGCCACAGCGGTCGTGGCTTTTTTTTCCCGAAATTTTGACGTGGCTCTTTTTTCCCGATTGACTATAGATCTTACAGCTGCAATTTTCATTTTTTAATCAACGTACGGTTCCTGCACTTGATGTGTTGTATAAAATGCTTTGATGCCCCAAACAATTTTGCAAATGCACTTTTGAATTAGTGGAAAACAAAACACAGCTGATACAATGCAACGCTTTAGCATCAACAACGAACAACCACAAAGTTTTGGAGTAATCTCAAATAAGCAAATGTACACACAAGGCGGGGGTCTGGGGGCGGCAGCCCCCAACAAAAATTAGGAGAATTTTAAAATTTTTGACTCCAAATCGCATTTTTAAGCATATTTTGGCTCAAAAATTTTTGCGTACTGTGGCGCAACGGCCCAAAATTTTTTGCGTATTTCAGAAAAAAATTGCGCAATTTCGCAGTTTGTGGCGCAAAAAACCCAGCCCCGCCCCACCACAGCACTCTATAGCCACTTTGGGTACGCAGTTCTATGACAAAAGTTGCTCAGCTCACTTAGGGCTTTCATTTGATACCAAATTTAACCACTTTTGAAAAAATTTATTTTTGACCCAAAATCGCCAAGTCCCCACCCCACCCCACCACAGCACTCTACAGCCACTTTGGGTACGCAGTTCTATGGCAAAAGTTGCTGAGCTCACTTAGGGCTTTCATTTGATACCAAATTTGACCACTTCTGAGAAACTTTATTTTCGACCATTTGACCCTCCCACCCGACTACCCTTCAAACGGCAAAGTAGAACCAGCCCAGCAAAATAGGTACGTCGGACAGCAAAACGAATACCGGGAATGAGCTGGGCACACCAGAAAACCCCTATAGACAAAGTTTTGAGAGGCCAGGTAGAGCCTACTATGGACCTCCAGGAAGCGGTTTCCGACTTGACCCTTCCGACGGCAAAGTAGAATCAGCCCAGCAATATAGACACGTCGGACGGCAAAACGGATGCCGAGAATGAGCTGGGCACACCAGAAAACCCCTATAGACAAAGTTTTGAGAGGCCAGGTAGACCCTACTATGGACCTCCAGGAAGCGGTTTCCGACTTGACCCTCCCGACGGCAAAGTGGAGCCAGCCCAGCAAGATGGGTGGGTCTGACGGTAAAACTGACTGTGGGAATCGATTCTCCGTGCCAGAAAACCATTGTATGGAAGATTTGAGCTTTCAATGTTGAATAGATAGCGAGAAATTTCGATTTTTCATTTTTCGAATTTTCGCCATTTTTGGCGGGCCACTGTGGTCGCTAGGGAAGTGATAGAGAAACGCAACCTGGACCGTTAGTTAATTCAATATATGTAATTTCAGAATATAAAAAGAAATCCGCTCCAGTTCGTAACGTTCGACCTGAGCGACCACCACAAAAATGGTCACTTTTCGCTATGAGCCGACTTCGCGGCGCCACTGCGGCGCTGTGGCGCAGCTGCGGCGCAAAAAAGTTGTGATTCTTAAATTCTTTACTACTAGACTACTAGACTAGAGGGTACTACTAGACCCCATAGCCCTTTAGGTTGGCCCGCCGCTGCAGATCACGTGAAAGCGGCGAACATTAGTCCAATACAACCATCAAATAGGAGAAACCGGAAAAAAACATCGCCGCCATAAACGGTCCGGGGCGCAACTTTTTAACGGTAAGTGATACGGGGCTGAAACTTCACAGACATACTAAACAAGATGTGCTCTACAATTTGCGCATGAAATCTGCGCAGGATTTTGCGCAGCTTATTTTACAGTCTCCAGCCGCTTTTCACACATATTATAGGGGTCGCTGCCGCGACCCCTATGATACCAGACGTTTCAAAAAGCTTTGGCTGAACATTCCACTGTTACACATGGAATTGTTAAGTCTACCTGAGTTACGCAACCATATATATATATATATATATATATATATATATATATATATATATATATATATATATATGCACATTCCATGGCAAAAATCTTAAATCCCAGAATCAGCTCAAATTCATGGATATTGTCTTATTAGTTCATTAAACAGTGTTTTTTTATAGTTTCATAATGTTCTGATTTCATAAATTAACTTTCAGAACATGTCTCGAATATTTTTCCTTTTTTTACGATGCTTCGAAAAAACCCATATACAATTTGGTCAGATTTAGCATACCCCCACCTACTATGACCCACGGAAAAGGTTGTAAATAGTGCGAAATCGTAGGAAAAGTTCAGAAAACATTATTTTCCGCTGTAAAAGTCGTTAAAATAGCACTAAGAATATTTTTATATTTTTCCACCCCATCGGAAAAAATAGAAAAAACGGAAAAAACTTTTTTTCCAGTCCTTCCCTCCCGCCCATCTCTATTGGGCCGACATCCGGGCACTACAGGTGTTGGTAGTGCGGTGCTGCCGGAATCAGGAATGCGTGTCTCCGAAAAACAGGCGATATAGATATCTCTCTCGTCTAGAGATCTAGCGAGGAGTTCTTTGGATCCAAGGGAGCGTAGTGAGCGGACGTTCCAAGAAGCAATGTTGATTCTGGAAGATACTTTCACTTGTGCCGTGGAGAGACGCGCCGAAACCCGGTTTGATTGTCCCCTCAGCCACAGGTTTCCACGATCGGCGTCCAGCTGGGGGAAGACCCGAGTGGCGGGAGCCATCCAGCATGGGTCTGATTTCGGTTTGACATGTTCATTCATAGAGCAGTTTCTGGCTGGGATACAACCAGGGGCGCCAGTCCTGGAGGTGTGCTATTTGCCCATAGCTGGGAAACAGGTTATCGATCAGCCAGAGCATGTCCACATACCGGTAGGTCGTGGCTGAAAGCTTAAGGGGTCTGATTTCCTCCTCGCCCTGAGTATATCGGTTTAGCCGACTTGTTACCACCTGGGGGTGTCTGGTTTTTCCCTAGGCAAAAATTTCTGAGGGGGGAAGCCTGGGTTTAAGCTTAAAATAGCTAAAAAATGCTTAAAACTTGGTAAAAATCCGGCGACGCCGGAAAAATTTTTCAAAATTTACCCTCAACCCTATTATTCCAGGCACTTTAGAGTTCTGGGGGAGGGGAAGGCCCGAATCCTGGGGGGGGCGACCCAAAAGCAGGGTGTTAAGGGGTCTGCGCGGCCCCCTGGAGACCGTGTTGACCTGGTGCCAGCTAATTAGCGATCCGATAGGGGTAACAATGTTACCATCGTAAAGTACGCTAATAGTACTACAAGTATCACCATACTTTTGGTTCGTATTCGATTCGTCAGATTCTGACGACGAAACTATCCGGAAGAAGAAAGAAAAGTGGTGGATTAGTCAACTATTTTCTGACCATCCTTTTGGAATCAACTGGGAGCACGCTCTCCGTCACAACAAATTCCCACCCCCGGTTCCAGGTTTACTAGCATCCATTTGGATTCTGTCGACAACAACAACATCAATAACAGTGGTACCGACCCTCCCGGCAGTTCCGGTCCTCCGGTCCCCCCAGTCCCTGCCTCCCTGCCGCCTACCGACCCTCCCGGCAATTTCGGTCCTCCGGTCCGCCCGATTCTTCCCCGTCTGACCCCTGGAGCCCCAACCCTAGAGAACTTTGAAATTTTCCTTCCCTCCCAAAATTGGATCCCCCGCTATCTGACCCCTCAGGAACGGCAGCAGCGTGTGAAGAATCGCCTGAAGAAGATGCCCCCGGTGGAGCGTCGAAACCGGTTGCGTGATTAAGGTTGGTCTGACTTTGGGTGTCCACGTTTGATTTTCATTTCTCTAACTGTGATATCGTATCCTCCGGGATCCGTGGACTTGTGGCTGTTTTGACTTTATCTGTCCTACATGCTACCTTTTTGGTCATTTTGGCACCTAGCCAATTGTGGCTCTGTGCCAAGGCCCCAAAGTCGGACTTTCGCTATTTTGGCACTTCGGTTGTGGTGGACTTTTTTCACAGGCTAGCTGCTAGATCGGTTTGGTTTATTTTATTTGAATATTTCGGCCAATGCACACAAAGTAACGAGGGGTTTTTTCATTTCGCTCTGTAGCTTTCAGGAGATGGCCCTAAACTTTGCATTTTTCACCTGTTTTGGCGAAAAGTTTCTTTTCCCACTTACCCAAAAGTGAAAGTCCCACTTTCACTAGAAATGGCCTAAAAGTCACTAAACATTTCGGCCTTGGGGGGTGGTACCCATATATAGTAAATCGGGGTCGCTGAAAACGATGAGCATACTGCCGAGGTCAGTGGATGTGACCCCTGACCCCCAGGGCCTGTGGGTCGGGGGTACGGTGGGGAGCAAAAATGAAAGTCTTCAAAAGTTGTCAAGTTTGATATCAAATGAAAGCCCTTGGCATGGCAAACAACTTTTGTCATTATAATATACCACCCACAAAAAGTGGCCCCATAGTCTTGTGGGTGGGTACCCCACCCCCGGTGGGTCCGGTGGGGGTCAAAAATGAAAGTCTTCAAAAGTGGTTATGTTTGATATCAAATGAAAGCCCTTGGCAAGACGAACAACTTTTGTCATTATACCACCCACAAAAAGTGACCCCATCGTCCTGTGGGTGGGTGCCCGACTCCCAGTGGGTCCGGTGGAGCCCAAAAATGAAAGTCTTCATTAGTGGTCAAGTTTGGTATCAAATGAAAACCCTTGGCGAGACGAACAACTTGTCATTATACCACTCAAAAGTGGCATTATAGTCCTGTGTACTGTAAATACCCTCCGGGATGCTCGGCTCCTTCTTAACTCATTAATCTCACTGGAAACGCATCCATCATTAAGCCGGAAACTTAAGCTATGCCGTCTAATTAAACTACCGTATTATGCCAAACAGTGGCCCACCCGATAAAATGCCCATGGTCGTTTTTTCGGGGGATGGGCGCTTTTTTGGATCATTCAATGCCCTTTGCCATGACTTCTAAACCCTGAAATTTGTGAAGAAAGTACTGAGTTTTTAAACAATTTCTAGTTCAGAATTCGTGGAAAATGCCGATTCCGAAAAAACGCCCGTTGGCCATTGTTTGGCATAATACTAATTTAACAGTTAAACAAGAAAAATTTTGAAAATTTAGCTTTCTGATTTTTTTCACTGCAAAAGTTGGTACCAGAAGGGGATCCACTTTTTTGATGGGGAAGTTCGTTCATGGAGGCTTCCCTTCCCCTTGCCAATTCTCCCTCGGCCTCGACATGCAAGCTAATCTTAAGGCCAATGTTCAACAGCATTAGAATATTTTCAGAGAATCTTTAAAGTGCTAAGAGGACAAGAAAGAAAAATGCTCCTCCGGAGCATGGAAAAGTACTATGGGTGGATGGGGTGAGGTTGCGAAATCAAGAGAGGACTAGTTTTGAAAACGCTTAATATGGGGCTACTGGGCTTATTCTAGGGATTTTTTCTTGGGGGGGGGGGCTTCTTGGGGGGGGCCCCCCCCAAAGGTCCGAGGGGCAAGGCAGTTTGGGGGGGGGCGAAAATTTTTAGAAAAATATGCTAAAAATAGCGCTGTTTTTCTGGCATATACTATAAAAGGTGATTTTTATAGCAAAAATAAGCAGATTTAGTGTTGAAAAGGGCAAAAACTGAGTAAAAATGTCCGGCGAAGCCGGAAAATTTTTGAAAATTTGGCCTTCGGAGCGATTTTTTCAGGGCAAAATTTGGTACCAAAAGGGGCACCCACTTTTTTTGGGGGGGGCGATTTTTGGGGGGGGAACGATTTTTGGGGGGGGAAGGGTGTTTATGGGGGGGGCCCCCCCCACCCCCCCCCCCCCACTAGAATAAGCCCAGGCGGTTCTAAAAGACAGGAGGACTAGGTTGTGGACGAACTAATATGGGCAGAGCGTCGCCGAACAACCCATATTCGCGGGCTTGCACGCTTCACTTCAGCGTTTGTCGCATAGAGAACGGTCAGCATTAGAGTCAAAAAATTTTGAATAGGTAATTAATAATAGTAGTTAATACATATTATCCCCTTTTGTGCGGAGCATTTTTGTTACTTGTATATATATATATATACGTATATATCGTTTGTGTTTTTAGGTCGGGGTATATTCATCTTGCTTCTCATATATATCTGTATAAAGTTTTCTTTATTACTCTGAATTTAATTGGTTAAAAGTTTATATATAATTTCAATTGTCATTCCATGTTAGTGACAATGAAAATGGCTGCGACGGCCCAGAGTGATACAGAATCTCAGACGTCCTATTCGGACTATTCCTATTTGTCGGAATTGGATGAAACTCCTGAAGAACTCACTCAGAGTACAGAAACTGTCCTTTCTATTTCCCCTTTGCCCGCATCCAATCGAAACGGTTTATCCTATTTGATTGCCCTGGACTATATTAAACAACGTGTAGATCGGGACGGACTGTATTGGCCCTTAGGTTTGCCCGAACTGTCTGGACCGATTTCCCCGGCCATGGAAACGATGCGAGCCGTTGGCGCAGAGTTCGAGGAACGTTATGATATGGTTTTTGATAGCATGATGGCTTCTCTTGAGATTAGTCCCGACAAGCTTTATGCCACCTTCATGGGCGTTGCGGATGAACTATTTAAGGATGGTGTTGCCAAATGGGGTAGAATTGTTGGCCTGTATGCTTTTGGTGGTCTGTTAGCCGTGGAGGCGATACGTCGAAATTTCCCAAACTTTGTCGGCAATATTTTGGACTGGGTCAGCAGCTACGTTGACACTAATTTAGCTGAATTCATGTCAATTGAAGGTGGCTGGGTAGGTTGCACTCTTTGTTATTGCTAGTTAGCTGGTTATTTGATTACGTTTTATATATAATGCTGTTTTCGTTTACACATTTGTCTGGTCGATGCTGTTGCGCACTTTTAGTTCGAGCCGTTTATAGCTTCCGTCCAATCCGACATCCTGCATATATAACCCCAACTTTTACTGTTTTTATCTAAGAAAAAATTAGCTTGATTATCATTGACTTTACATCACAACTTCTAAGTTTTCATAAATTTTCCGCTGGATCTTTAGCAAAATTACCGCTATATATTTCATCCTGCAAAGCAGAAAAATCAGTTTTTAGGGATTTTTGGCAGGTTTAACGTAGAAAACGACATATCTTCATTCTTGTATAGACCCATTTCTGTCGCGATTCTATATATGTATCATCAAGAGTACATAATATAAGAGTGTGCCACTAGGCACACTCTATGTTATCAGAGCAAAAACTATGCTCTGTACGCTAACGGCCCCCCCGCAAATCAGGCCCTAGTGCCCCCACGCTCACTTGCTCTATGTTAATGTGCTTAAGCTCGAAAACACAAGCAGTGCGTGCGCGAATTTTGTGCCTGCTTCGAGCTTTAGAACACAAACATAGCGCTTAAGGTGCTGGTATCGTTTTGTGTAAATTTGACCCTATAGGCTTTAATTCTTTATGAAAGTGGATGAAACTTTCCAAATATACTATTTCGGTGCTCTTTAACATCCTGGGACCAGTCCCGCATTTTTAGGTGCAAAGATAGGAAATTTTTGGTTTTTGCCATTATTCTCTCAGCACATAGTCGAGACACCAGATTGGTTGGTATAGCTAGAAAGAGGGCACAAAAATGAACATTTTTGCTTTTACAACTTTTGAGCTATCTCTTGTGGTTAAGTCAGTATAATCAAAAAACGGTTTTTGGGGTCCAAAAATGGCCGTTTTCGAGAAAATCAGTTTTTTCAAAATTACTACCAAACCGTACGGACAATTTTGGTTTACTTATACTCGATCGATACACAGTCTCATTGCACATTTTATCAATGCCTATTAGCCGAAGTTTGTTGCTCTAAGCTAGAGATTTGGCCGAAAAACCATTTTGGCAAAACTGCGATTATTTTGTTTTGAACATCGATTTCTCAAAAACTACCCAATGAATTAGCGTGATTTTTGGCAGGATGAGAATTCGCACCATTGCGGAGGGACATTTTTCTTGGTTTGAGCTAAAACATCTCCAGTTGCGAAAAAACTCAATGCAAAGTTGCAAAATTTCGTGTCACCGCACATTTAATGGATTTCCTTGACCGTTAAGACCTGCTGAGCCAAATCCAAAAAAATGTCCCTCGGCCCACATGTCCTTTATAGGACATCACAAGAAAAAATTTTGGCTGATTCCATAGTTTTGAGAAATCGATGTTCAAAACTTTTCGGTCTATATTCAGCCTGTCAGATGTCAGTATGTCAGAAAATTTTCGCTATCTTTTGCGGATTTTTACTAGTTTCTTACTCTCATGAAAATCTACATATTATAAGCCTTAAAATGATGTATAAAGCTCTTTCCAACTCACAAAAGTGCGAAAGTTATGGCGTTTCAAAAAATACCCACAAAAGCACTGCACAAAACGATACCAGCACCTTAAATAGCTTTGAAGTGATGGGTCTAATTTGCGGGGGGGGGGGGTGGGCCGTTAGCGTGCAGAGCATAGTTGCTCTGATAACATTGAGTGTGCCTAGTGGTACACTCCTACTATGTACTCTTGGTATCATGCAACGCAGGAGCCTTTGCTGTCCTATGTAATAATAGGGCAGGCAGAATACTAAACGCCTTTAAATTTTGAAAAGAAAGTGTCTGGCGGATAATAACAGGGTAAGCAAAATACAAAACGCTATTGATAACAGAATGTCTGGCTTGTCCCCTTTTTAATAAACATGCTCTTTTTTCTGTTTCTAGGACAAGTTTGTTGCGACATTTCAGTCTGGCTCTGTTTGGGACACAATTAAAAAGAAAATGATGGACCCGTCGTTTCCAGGTGCCGTTCTGGGAGCCCTGAGCATTGTGACGCTGGGTGCCTATCTGGCTGAACGATCTTGAAATGTTGTTATCCGCTTTCTGTTCCTATTCGTAATTAATGCATTTGATGTGCGATTGTTCCCAACACAAACGTGTATTAATATGTACGTATGTATATATTTCCTATTTTCCAAATGTCCCAGTACAGAAGACGGATGTCACAGAGCGTTAACAAAATATAAGCGTATGCATTTTGGATAGCCGAATTTTGCATTTTGCATTTGTTGTATGTGTTTATGCGTATATATGCGCAACCAACGCATGCAAGTAAACATCAGTAAATTTTATGTCTTTGCGGGGCAATACTAGGATAGTTTAGTTTCAGTGATTAAATTCCTTGCTGGACGCCGCCCTACCTCGGAGACTTCAGAGTGGTTCGTTTCGTGAGGAGGTCTTCCGGCGCATAGGGTGCGTTCCGTTGTCCACGTTCAGAAACTCTTGAACTGATTGTGTTTGATAGAATTTTTGATGCCAAAATGTGACATCTGTGCAAGGACATATAGAGTGCATAAACGTCTTTGTTATATTCGGATACCGCGTGTGTACGTATAAACATATACATACGACGTACGTATATAAGTTTCTACTATGCGTACGCATATTATGATATTGTGTATAACTTGTGTGTTTCAGTGCATATTCCAGTGTGCAATTTTATGTGAAAATCCCGTTTGTGCTATTATACGTGTGTATACCGAGGGACTGAATGCAATATTCTTGGAAGTCTTTCTGCTGGCTCTTTCTTGTTGAAAATGTGTGTTGAAAAGTGGTGAGTTATATTCGTATATATATCTTTTTTAAAAAAACTATTTTAGTAGTGGGCGGGGGAGAGCTGAAAACCCACACTTTTTGGCCCCGCGATCGTTTTCCCAGAAATCTTTCAGTTGTATGTGCGTTTGTATCCCATTATTCTTCAATGTATAAATTATTGACCTTTGATTTGATTTATGTATTGTATATGCAGTGTCTCTTCTCTCATGTACCTATGTGGGGGTTTGAACGACATTTTTCAGGCAATAATATGAGTGACGAGCGTGAGAAGTTAATGTTCAAACTGCTGCAGCTCCTGCTTCAAAATATGGAGATGGCAGATGGGTAACTTATTTTGTGAAATTATATTTTGATAGATAGAGTAGGGTACGAACTAGCGCTGTGCGATTAAATCTAACTTAACTAAACTACATACTGAAACACCATTTACTTACTGTCGATGTTTGATGTCGTATGAATCGTATGTAAACTTTGTAATAAATTTAGTTGCAGTTGTAGTTTGCTTTTTATGCCAAACCTTGTGGTATATTGTAAATGCTTGTGCTCTATGTATTCGTTAATGCATTTGTTTTGTCTGTAAATTTTGGCTTATAATGGTTTATTAATGCTTTATATAGCTAGGGAGTATTTTAATTATTGTCGTTCTTTGTGGTTTTTTATTATCATTTTGGGGTTATCACCGCTTGATTAAGCAAAAATTTGTCTTGGCTAATGCTGTAGCGAACGACTATAGTGTTGGAGATAATGTTCAAACTTGTGTATAGTTTGGCTATTCAAAACTGGTTTGGCTTCACACGAGTTGCAAACACTGAAGATAATGCATTTTTCGCTGCAAACTTTAAAAACTTGTTGTGATGTTTAACTTCACAAACTGTCTTTTTACGGTAAGTATGTATGTATATATATATATATATATATATATATATATATATATATATATATATGTGTGTATATATATATATATATATACATATTTGTATACATAATATGTATATATGCTAAATATGGACCTGGATGTGCCCGTACTGTACTGTAAAATGATTGCTGAAACGTTAACCGTGTTAAGTTCTCAACAGCAACTGCTGTTTTTGTGAAAAGAGTTCTGAATTTGAGTAGCGGATTTTCTGTTTGGAATGTTGTCAAAAAGAAGTTTTGTTTGGTTTATATTCCGCCATTTTAATATGGCTACATTCTATATATTAAAGGAAGGTGTGTATATATTTTGCCGTGCTTTCTGTATTACTATTAAACTGTTGCGGCTTAGATGAAAAGTTTGTGTAGAACGCACAAGTCCAACGGCGTTTAAGTTCACATTTCTTATTTACATTGATTTGTTTAAGTAATGAGTAAGAGCTCAAAAATCCGGTTGTAACTTAATTTTGGGTTGTTTATTTCAAAGGATGTCGAGCAAAGTGGGAATTGCTGCCAAACTGGCTTGTGCGGAAATCAAAATGAAAACTGGTTGCAGCTGTTGCGTAAATTTCTGTAGCAGCTAAATAAGACCCAACCCAGATAAATCTACGGGACACGCACTAAACTTCGGAGCCAGCTCAAAGGAGCAAAACCAAGCATGGTACAGCTTTGCACAAACCTTCGCATCAGTCTGTAGAGACAAACGAGCATGAGATATTTTTGAGAGCATCTTCCTGATTGTAGCAGAATGAGATAAAAAAGATAGCGGAGGATAGCATTGGAGCAGATGAATATTTTTGCACTGCTGGCCGAAACCCGTCAGTTTTCACCCTCGATGCCAATTTGTAGAGATTTTCCCCACCGCTCAGAATTCATCCGACGATAAGCTGTGCTAAAATTAGGTGGTATGGGTATATTTTGTACCACGCTGAGTTCAAATATCGCAAAATTTTTCGAATGGCAGGCCATGGAAAAGCGAAGCATGTTTCCTGATTTGGCTGAAAAATTGCACATAGAGGTTTTCTGGGTCGTAGAACACGAACCTGAATGATGTTTTTCGGGTCAGCTTTTCGTTAGCCCAGTCGAAGCTAAAGGCGTAAGCTTAGTATGTATATAAACTACGATAAGCTAGCGAAAACCTCAATCGATAAACTGACTTCAGGTTAGGGCTCTGCGACCCAAAAATTCATATATACAACTTCGGTACAATCGAGGTCAAAACATTTTTCGGTTTGCCTTCCCCTGCCCCACATGAATCGAAAAAATCTAACTTCGTTTGCGCGAAATCGACAAAATTTGCCATATGTGAACAGCTTTGTGGAAAACGTGTCCATACCAAATTCTATTTAATTTGGTCAAGTTTTGAGTGGATTGTAGAGGTGTACTCGAGCGAGACAACACCCCAGGTAAAAACCTGAACGCTAGAAACTGAAAGTTTCTTATTTTGATCTAAAATCGGCGATTTGTCTCCATTTTATATTAGTGCACGTAATCATTTAGCCGTTGTGACGTTAAGAAGTTTTCCGGCCGGGCCTCACCAACTTTTCGGGCCGGGCCGCGTATTTAGAAAGTGTACACCGTGGGTGCGCATTGGAAAATGTACTGCGAGTACGGGTGTACGCGCACTAAGTTAGAAAATGTACACCATGGCGTGCATTGGAAAATGATACGGCAAGTGTTGACGAATGGGATGGGATAGGATGGATTCAGATCTCGACCCATATGCGATGGTGGGATTACTTGGGACTAAATCCGCTTTGATACTGGAATACCAAAGTTTTGGATTTTTAGATTTTGACTTTTGACAATTGTTTCAAATTTCAAAAGTGTAAAAAAATTACCAGATGCATCAACATTATTGTGCTATGTTTGAACGAACCAAGATTTTGATATCGGATTGAAGATTGAAGAATTTTTTGAAATTACAAAATTATCCGTAGTGGACATGTTTAAAAAGATTTTATTTGGCATCTGTTGCATCTAACGAATGCCTTGAGGAATTTTCGTTATTATTGACACACATTGTTCCGATATTTCCATGTTAGTTAACTAATTAAAGTATTAAAAATTTATGAAATATTTAGGAATATCATTGAGAAGATAGGGAGTACCTAAATATTAAAGCAAATTCGGTTTCGAAAACTCAGATCTACTGATCCTTGATAGCAACATTGCAAATGAACACCGAGGGGTCTGGGGGGCGGAGCCCCCCAGAAGTTGGAGATTTTTTGAAATTTCGGATTAAATCCGTTGTGGAAATGTTTAAAAAGATTAATTTGGCAACTGTTACATCTATTCTAACTGAAGCTCCTAACGCCAATGCATATTGCATCTGTAAATTTGTGAATTTTGAATAAGTCAGTATCAATAAACAAAGAAGTGTGTATGCTTCGTGCTGCATTATTCAACAGCAATACAGTGAAGCATTTGTAAATACTATTAACGCTAGTTACGATAAATTCATCGTGAATTGCTCGTGCATTAGGCCTTCTGTATTTGAAAATTTTAGAAAAATGGTAGTCTTGCATTATTTCAAAGCCATTTGTGTATTTTTGTGAAAAACATGTTTAGAAGAACCAAAAATTTACAGTTACAAATTTGTTAATTTCGGGGATTTTTAGTTTACTACTATCTTGATCCTGCTTGTTGAATGAGAACAATATAAATGTTCACGATTATGCGCCCAGTAAGATCCATATATTTATTGACGTGAAATTTACGAGTTCGAAAAGATCTGATATGGACGCAGGTGGACAACAACTTAACAAATAACATTGAGTATCATTGAGGCATGACCTTGCACATTGGCATTCCATGACAAAGCGGGAAACACCGGGGGTCTGGGGCCCGAAGAAATTTTTGGAAAAAACGGAAAAATTGGTACTGCAAACATTTAAAGATTTTACTCTTACAAAAGTGAAATTTCTCCCGAAATAATGTTGCGTCTAGCTTGCGTCCCGTTAAAATTTTATTGCGTCCAGATAAGAAGCTTTGCGTCCAGTCGCACATCTGGACGCAAAAAACCCTGTGTGGGATACCTAGGGATTATTTTTGACTTTCAGTAAACAAGTGGGATGGGATGGGATGGAAAGAAAATTCTTCAAGTGGGATGGGATGGGATGATTCCTCAAAAAAAATCCCATTCGTCATCTCTGGACACGGCTGAGACAGTGTTTTTGAAGAAATCAGAACATCATGCTTTCTTCGCTGTTCTGGCCAAATTATAGTAGATGCGCCCAATCTGCGTCACCTTTTGTCCACGCATAAAGTGTGTTCACTTTGATTAACTGTAACTTTTGAAAGATCAAAGCTTATGAAATGAAACTTTACAGAAGTGTCAAGTACATCTACTTCTACATTTCTTTAAAATTTGACTGTTTTAGATAGAGCATACCGTAAGTTATAGCTGTTTTTTGCCAAAAAAGTGCAGTTTTTCGCTGTCAAAGGATTGTTCCCTAAAGTGCGTCGGTCGTGTCTTAAAGTGCGTCATTTAAAAACTCCTATGATTTGCATTAAAAAACTGAACTTTAAGACGTTATATCTTCCATTTCCTAGAATTTTATGCTACGAAAATTTTTTATATGGTAGTTGGCTTGTTCATAAACAATATATATCAAAATCAGCAAAATCTGTGATCTTCGAAAAATTTGTTAAAATGCTAGTACTGTGTTATTTCAAGCGAATTTGAGTTGCAAATTAAGCTTTGACAATTTATAAAATGTAATTTTATGATTTAAAGCCCGAAACAACAACTTTTACTAAAAAAATAAAATGCCATAAAAACAGAAAATTTGGTATCAGATTGCTCAGAATTATTCCGAGGATTGTGTTTTTTCACTTATTTTTGTCTTAGGTTAAGTTATGGAGCCAGTATTTGCATTTATTCGAAGTAAATTTACACGTAAAAGATACGAACGCACATTAGGGATATTTGCGCAAAAAGTTAATTTAGAGCGACGCACTTTAGGCACTGATCAGTGGTTCCAGCAAAATAGGAATTTCTCAGTTCTAGTACGGCGAAATCAGGAATTGTTTATATTTTTGGAATCAGCAGATTCTAACGAACAATTTGATAGCTGACACTTTAAAAGTTGTTAGGTATTAAGGTTGTTAGGTGCATAAAACTGAATTTGGGACATTGCTTAAACTTTGGCGGACAACGGGTATTTTATTCAAAGTATATTGAATTTTGTAGTATTGTGCACGGTCAAAAAATTTTTAGGAAATATTTTTTACACCATTGCATAGAGCTTAAATAGACCTGCTCAGAAATGTAAAAAGTTTAGGATATCTTCCATTCTGTAGTGCACCAGATAACTTTAAACGGCTGAGTGACGCACTTTGGGGTATGACGCACATTGGGCGAATCTACTATAATAGCAGCAGGATCTACTTCAATTTTGATTTGGAAAACACTGTTATTTTTGACACAACTACAAGCTTCAACAGTATTAATCGGAAAATATAGTTCAAAGTAGCATAGTAAAGCATTTTATGTGTGCTTGCGAAATCTGCAAAATTCTCAAAATAACATTATAAGTTTGGGAAATCAAACTGCAACAAATTAGTGAAGTTACTGTTCAGAAATATTTCTTCAGCTAGAACTTCAAATTTTCCATTTGTATACTATTAGCAACATTCGCGATGGGCCGAATTTATGGAACATTATGGGAACTGTCATCAGCCTTGTCAAATGCACTTATTACAGCATCTGCGCATACGTATTTCAGTGCGCGCCCATGCGGTACATTTTCTAATACGATGCGCACGATTTCTAATTCTAAACAGTTCTGGTGGCGAATCGTATAGGAATAACCAGTCTAGTGCTAATTTCTAATCGCAGATGAGGACTTAACACATCAGAGCTCTGTCAAGAGCTCGAGCATTTCACTTACATCAATAAATTTTATTAGAAACAACTTACAAACAGCTGATCCTCGAAGGTAAAACAGTATGGCAGCAAAAATTACTGACTCGTCGTGGGAAAGTGTGCGAAGAAATGGTCATGGCGTGGTCTGATGTTAGCGGAAACACTTCATTTGTGCATGCATATATAATACATATACGTATATATTGTACTATGAAATTGTATAAGCCAGCTGGACCGAGAGGCCCGAGAGGCCCGGCTTGGGCCGGCCTTCAGAACTTTTCGGGCTTGCCCTCGGAAACCGAGCCGGGCCCGGCCCGAGGCCCCACCCAAGGTACTAGCACCAACACTATCATGGCAAGTACATAGTGCATTTTCATAAAGAATTGCAAAAACGTTTATTCGCAAAACGTGTTGTTGTTTGTTAAACAGTAATGTATTGATGGCGCTTCTGTCGCTTCTCTCGAAAGTTCATTACTGCATTGGGCGTTTCAAAAGACGCTCCTAAGCTTAGGAGCGCTCCTAAGTCCTGCTTAGGAGCGAACTTAGGAGAATGCCGTTTCAAAAGAATTCTCCTTACTAGTGATTCTCCTAAATCCTTAGGAGCGCTCTGACCGTTCCTAACTATCCTCCTAAGTCAATTTTCTCTTTTTACATAGCACGTTTTTTATTTAAAATTTTATTATTTCTAGAAAATTAGTATTTCATTTCATGCCCTTTTGATTTGCATTTTGATTACCTGCCTTAAAGTATCTGCAGTAATCTCATTCACTTCTGATTATGAAATCAACGAGTTAATTTTAATCCTGCTGATTTTTAATCAGTTTAATCCAGTCGTTTTAATCTACAAAGAACAGCTCGCTCAGCTTAGGTATCTTAATAGTCTAACCTGTTCGCGAGAACACAGAATTAATTTTTCAATTTCAACCCTAAATTCTTTAAGGCCCTATTTTTTTAAAGATTAAACGGATACAATTTAAATTAATCCGCATTAAAGCAACAGTACATCGGATTTAACGGATTAAAATTTAATCCAGCGAGTTTAGATTAAATTTAATCATGTTTAGTTTTTAATTTAATTTTAATTTAATTAATTTAATTTAGTTTAATTTAATAATTTTTAGTCGTTGTTTCTTCGGATTAACAGGACTAAAATTAAATGGTTTAATTAGAGGATTAAAATGGTCGGATTAAACGAGTTAATTTTAATCCGTTTAATCCGCCATTAAGGAAACAGCCCTTAACACTTAATCCGGCTGACTATTAATACGTTTAAATAAGACCATTTTAATCTTTAAAGAAATAGGTCCTAAGTGGAAGAAGAGAGCTAAAGCAAAGGGATCGACCGCTTAAACCGCTTTTCACGGCAAATGTTTATTTTTGCCTAAGAATGGATGTTATTTCTAGAGATTTTCTAGACCGTTCAAAATGAAAGCGTTTGGATTTAAGGAGCGATTTTATTGTGAAAATAAAGCATTTTCAAGTTTTAGTTTGCCCTGCCCAATTATATCTCAGATAAATTTTGCCTTATTATGCCCTCTCTCCCCGTCACAAAAATCTGAATTCGGCTGGTCAGGATTTTGTGAAATATGCAGATATTTTGGATTTCCATCAGAATTTTAAAGTTTGAAAGCTCATTCCTCCAAGCAAAAAAGCCAAGCTCAAATTGTTGAAAATCAGTGCGGATCTCAGTAACTTTTCAAGGAGTAGGTATGCTTGAGGCCAATTTCCATTAACTTAAATGAGTTCAATGTGTGTTCCGAACGGCACACCTGCTGTTTTCGAAATTTCACATTATCTTGTGCGTTTGAAGGAATTTAGTGCCTAAGACGTAGACGAGTCAGTTTTTGATTGTTCATTACAAGATTTTTCAGCAAAACTTCTTACTTTTCTGCCTACTTTTTCTTACTTTTTGTAAAATGTTCTAACTTGTTCCTAGTTATTTGAATTTGGGCAGAAGGAAGCCTGTGAGCTTTCTGGATAATCATCAAATAATGAAATAAGCAAAAAACAACCTTAGGAGAACCTTAAGGGGGTCCATTTTTGGCCGATTTTTCGACCATCTCCGATTTTGCTCATTTTCACATATTTTGTTCTCCGATTGGTATATTTTAACGAGTTTTTTAAATTAAAGTCGGATGTTTTACGGTTAATGAGTAATTTCGCTTCAAAGTTGAAGGGTGGTGTCAAAAAATCACTGGTGTCAAAAAATCTCGAAACTGGGCAAAGATTATCAGCATAATTTGGTATCATTAGAAACGTCTATTTGTATACTTTAATTTGTTGGAATTAGATTTTTGAATTAGGCCTTCAAATTTTTTAAAATAATTTTGGAAGCTTGCTGACTGTGAAATTTGACGTTTTTCGTTGTTGAAAACTGGGGTGTTTCAACTTTGATCAAGCATTACATAAATTGAAAGGCCTAACTAAAAAATCTGATTCCAACAAATCACAGTATATAAATAGACGTTTCTAACAATACCAAATGATGCTGATAATCTTTGCCCAGTTTCGAGATTTTTTGTCACTAAAAATTTGGTTTTTTACCAAAATTTTGAATTTTTTCGATTTTTTGCCTATTACGTGAGACCATTGCAATCAGCAGCTACCAAATTCCAAAATATCTCGTTTCTCGTTATTTCTGGTGGCTGTAGTTCAGTGTTGACTACAATTATTCCAGCTAAGTAGCCCAACGTGGTCGCTGCATCCCAATCTGTCGGACTGGTACCTATATAGCAAAAATATCGATTTTTTCAAATTTCTCAAAATATGATAAATTTGACATCAATCGAAAGCTCTTAATGCGGGGAACATTTTTTCTTCTTGGGCTATGGTCCGCAAATGCACCAAATTGAAGTTAATGGCTGTTAAATGGTTTTGTGATCTAACCTCAACATTGGCCTTGCTGCTCCTTAAAAGTCGTTAAAAAGGCATGAAATCACGTTTAGCCTGCCAACACCGGGACAAAATTAATTCTTTAGATCAATTTTCACATGTACACCCCATTGAAGCTCCAAAATCGAAGACTGTATAAGGAAAATTGCCTTAGTCTCAAGCGGTCCTCGTTTCGCCCATTATTAAAATTGCAAGCAGTTGATAGCTCGTAACTCGTGGAGACATGGATGAAACAACTCAATTTTTAAACTTGGTACGTACAACATGTGTTGCTACATTATGTGTAAAAATGAGCGAAATCCCTGACTATAAATTTTTTCATGGTGGACCCCCCCTTAGACCTTTGTAGACTTATATCCCAAAACGATAAAAGGCAAACGATAAAACGTTTGCAAACAACAAACGATAGGGCTTTTATCCAAACGTTTAGTTGTTTGGATTTTTGAGAAACTTCCTTAGGAGCGCTCCTAACTGAGCCTTAGGAGCTCCTAAGACGCTCCTAACTGTTCTCCTAAGTCTGCTCCTAAGCGCCCTTAGGAGCGGACTTAGGAGAATCTTTTGAAACGCCGCCCTGAAGCCGAGCACGAGCCTTGCCCGTGAAAATTTGTTGACTAGACATGCACAAGTATCAAGAGTGCATAATACATAAGAGTATGACAGACAGCTGTCATACTCTATGTATTACAAGCGTGACACACCCTCTGCACGCTAACGGCTTAAATAAAACCACGCTTCCGGGCTTCCGCAAATTGTCCCCTTCACTTCAAAATAGTTTGGCCGCTATGCATGTGTTCTAAAGCTCGAAACTGACACAGAGTCGTCATACTCCTATGTACTCTTGTAAGTATATATAAAACTGGAGTCAACAACTTAGAACTTACTCAATGTATAACAAGTGACAACAGCTTTTGAACGCTAATATCCGAGCAGTAATTGTATTGAGTTTAAGCTTGAGCTTTAGTTTTGTGATGCCGAAACCAGTAATCGTGGTTCATGGTGGCGCCGGAGCAATCGGAAAAGAATATTGTACAGCAGAAATAGAGCGGTCCGTTAGGAAAGCTTTGAGAAGTTCCCTTGACAACGCATGGAACGTTTTGAAGGATCAGGGCTCAGCTGTGGATGCTGTAAAGGCAGCAATTATTGTAAGAAATGGTCAGTGGTTTACCACTATAAACTGTTCCTATCAGGCACTCTTCAAGTTTATATAAGGAAGTTAGGCAGTGGGTGGCTTGGGCTACTGATCTCTTTACAGGGGCTAAGCTCAAAAGAGACTCATTTTGCTGTGCTGTGCTTTACACATACCAAAGTGACTTTGACTCAAATCATAGGAACAGTCAAACAGTGTTTGGTCGACAATTTGTGTGTGCTCTGCTTTTGCATTGCTTAGAACATCCCTGCCTGGTGACTGACCTGGGCCTTCTGTATAACGTGGTTGGACTTGAGTTTGTATTCTTCATTCTATTGTCGTAGTCAGTCATGGAAATACAGTCATGTTAGCCTTCATCAAAATGTCATTTGCAGGTATTAGAAGATGATCCCAACTTCAATGCTGGGAAAGGATCGGTATTCTCCAGGACGGAAGTGATTGAAATGGATGCTGGAATCGCTGATGGCTCCAGTGGTGCTGTTGGTGCTTGCAGCATCGTAAAAACCGTTAAAGTAGATCTTATTTCATAGCAGAATAATAATAGCAGAAACCTTTAAGTTAGAAATCTAAAATTTTGTAGTCAACTTCATCTGTATTTTTATGAAGCGTTGCATGCTGAGTTCAAGTTCAATCCTACTTGTCAAATACCTACATCCTACACCATTTAAGATTTATGTTGTACCACATTGTATCCCAGTTTGCAGCTGGATACCCATTTCTTGCGATCCAGTTGGCTGAATATGGCAAAATCTGGTACTTTTTACTTATTCTGGCGTCTGTTAATTCTGTTTCAGAATCCGATTCTTCTGGCTGATGCTGTGATGGCAAAAACATCTCATGTTCTTTTGGCCGGCTCTGGTGCTGAACAGTTCGCCAGAGAATGCGGTCTTGAAGAAGCTGAAGCTTCCTACTTCAAAACCGAATTCCGGTAAATATTATGTAGAATAAAAAGCAAACTGTAACTGTATAGTTATGTTAGAAGCACGCGGATGGCCACTTTAAGAAGTTCGTTTTCGTGCAAAATTCAAAGCTGCTGCTATCTTTTAAATTCGATCTTATCTAATTTTGAGTGTAACCTTCCTTCCGTTTCAGTTAATTGTTTGTTTAGGTATAACCAATTGAAGCGTTGGTTGGCGGAAAATCTGTCAAAACCTCAATTAGACCATGACACCCTTTCCATGAATATTGCTCCTAATGTTCCAAGTACTGGAACTGTTGGAGCTGTAGGTATATGTATATTCAAACTTGGCAGTTCCAATTTTTTAGTAAGACGGGGTAAATTTTCTTTTATATATACATTAACTTTTTTGACGCTGTAAACGTTTTAATTTGGTAGGTAACGGTGCATTACAATGTATACTTGTGCATATACAGCTTAAAGGTTTTCAGGAAAATACAATGCATGATTGTAATTTCCTAGCTTGTGTTAATTTCAGCTTTGGACCAATTTGGCAATCTGGCCAGCGGGAGTTCAACCGGCGGCTTGACTGGACGAATGCCAGGCCGAGTCAGTGACTCCTCTGTTATGGGAGCCGGTTTTTGGGCTGATAGAAATTGTGCCATTTCCATGACTGGTCACGGTGATGCCTTTCTGAGAAAATCTATTTCGGCCGTGACTGCCAATTCTTTGTCGTCAAGCCCAGAAAAACCATTCCACGTAAGATTTTAACTGATAGTTGAGTATATACATATGGAGGCTATGTGCGCTGTAGTGCATATACTTTCGCCCATTGCTATTTTATAAGCAGATAAGTAATGAAATTGCTTTTCATTATTTTTAGGATGTTGTCAACGATGCCATCTTTCGTGAACTTTCAAATTCGCCCGCAGGGCTTATTGCAGTAAACGCTGAAGGAGAATATGCGATGCCTTACAATACTCCTGGAATGTACAGAGGGTATCGAACTGCTGGAGATGACGAATCAAATGTTTTTATATGGGAATACTAAGCGACTTTACTAATCTATTAATGCAATGTCGTATGTCCTAAATGTTTGATTGCAAGCCGTCGTAAATGTCTGATTGAAGTACAAGTAAATTGAAATTTGTTTTGGATACTAATTATTAAACTAAAGGCACTCAATGTCAATCAGTATCTTAAAAATCATTCGGTCTGTCGCTTTTACTTTCGATCCCATGATTCCGTAGAAAGTGCCAAATACTACTATTCCCGCTTAATTTTGATTTACTTGCAAAAATCGAAATAGCCAGTCAGGCGTCGCGAGCTAGATTAGCTGACTCACGAAAAATTTGGCCGTTGAAAGACAAGAGGGACCATGGACCGCCTAAACATTTATTTAACAAGCAAGATTTTGTGCAAAAGGTTAAGTTTTCGCCGGATGAATATTTTATGAAATTATAAACCTGCTGCGCAGTTTATATGTTTTCAAAAGTGATCTGGCGACTGCTTAGGTACTGCAAAATTTTCTGCAAAACATCGTGCAGTTATCTATTCTGCGTGCATTGGAAAAATTGGCTTTTTTTCTACATTGTGATAACAATTTGGATTTTGACTGTTATTAACAGAAACAGAAACTGTGATTAACAGAACATACAGTCAGCTATCAATGAATAATCCCACAGTGATCTGTGCCAGTTGAAAGGCTTTATTAGTCATGCAGAAAAGAATAAGGTTTCCGGTTTCGAATTCTTCAGTCAATTTACACATACATACGTAATTACATGGACTAGAAGCAGAAAGCTACCAAAACAGAAATCCGCACATAAATCATATAATGTCTATCTTAAACCATTGCACACATGCATTTATGGTAAAATGCATGTTTAACGAACAAAGTGTGTGCTGGAGCTCGGCCTGAGCAAACTTAAACTACCTGCTGCGCTGAGGCGCAGCAGGAAAAACAAAACTGTTTTCATTCGGTTTCGATTTCCATGAATTGCTGCAGTTGTTGATTATCCTTCAATATCCATCATCTATCTGTTATAACTTCTAGGCGTCTGCTTAGCTTGCCTGGGTTCTAGCTAGGCAGGGCATCGGCATGGCTGATATCATCTTCAGTCATGTTGAAGTTGAAAGCCTCAGATCTGGTCCTTAAATTATGCTAACACTACATGCTATCAAACTGGTGGATATTGTACTTAGAGCTGGGGCCGGTTCCACTAGAACCGGTTGGAACCGGAACCGGAACCGAACCGGAAGGATTTTTAGAACCGGGACCGGAACCGGAACCGGTAGAATTTGGAACCGGCCGGTTCCAGGCTCAAAAATTGAGCTTGAAGTAAAATTTTTGCCAAATGTAAAATTTGCAATAGTTGGATTTTGGGCCTGGATCTTATAATTTAGCAGCATTTGATTCTGATTCATGATTTTTTGTCTCTGCAGTTGAAGCTGGGCCTGCGTTGGCACGAATGTAGAATCATTAGCGAATAATTCGAAATCGGCGGATTACTACATACGAATAGTTGTGTACATTTCAAGAAGACTTAACGAATAGCTCGATGAACGAATATTCTAAATATTTGTTTATTCTCACTTAGTTAATTGCTTTAATATTAATACGGAAAATTTTGGTATTTATTGCAGAATTTCGACTCAAGCTAAACGGAATCTAAAATGATCAAAATGTGTTGATGGTAGTACGTCACGTGCAGCAAACATTGAAAGACTATTATTCCATTTTTGGAGTTCAACGATAATTTTTAAATCATTTTAAAGCTTAGTTAAATTTAATAATTTTAAAGTTACTACAAGTATGCAGAGTACGCCAGTCTAAAATCGAATGTTCGACTTGGACATGCGATCACACGAAAACAAGCTTTGAACAGGGATTGATTTCTCCATGTGTGGGAAGCAAAAGATTGGCGATCTCAGTTCACGCTACAAAAAGCGTCTCCCGAAGGCTATTTGTTCTGAAATTTTTTAATGAAAAAACAATATTTTGAGAAAATGTAAATTTTATTCGAATTTCGCCAAAAGCTTCAAGTTTGGACGCTTGTATTTCTCTCGAGCAAAATTAAACACAAAACTTAAAAATTTCTCTGAACAGTTTTCTCAAAAATGTGCGCGTAAAGACGCTATCTAATTGCTGGAATGAGTTGAGAGGAATCCGTGTTCATGAATCTAGCCGCCATGTTCAAAATTTCGTGTTGCTGTGCTTAGGCAGAGATGCTGCGGAGCAGAGACATCAAACTTGAAAACCAAACCAAATCAAGCCAAAATCAAACTAGCTTTGAAAATCAATTTTCCTTATTATAATTTAAACCGCAAGGAATCGAAGAATATATACTTTGAAGAGCAAATTTGTAAGTTTTGGTTAGAGCAATCGAAAAACTATAAGTTTGTATATAGTTTTATTTTCATTAATCTCATTACTTTTGCTTCCAAAACGCAGCTGCTTTTGAGAACGCTTCAAAATGTGTAATAAAAATGGGAATTTAAGGATTAGGAACTTCAGATGAAAATAGGTTTCAGTTAGGAAATTCGTCTAAAATATGACTGAAAGCTTTAAGCCCACGAATAGGGGCGAATTTGCAATTATTGGGGAACTTTCAATCTGCTACAGACCGGCCATGGAACGGAAATGAAAATGAGCTTGAAGAACCTAAATGCCATACTATTTGTGCTCTTTATGTATGTATACGTACTGTGTTTCCTGACATTGCACGAGGCATGAATTAATTTGGGAATTCGAATAGTATTTGATTTTTCAATCCTAAAATTCATTCTGTTCAACCTGGGATTTGTTCGATTCTTCCTGCAGAGGCACCATGGTCTCACAAAGTGGGCAGTCTCGGGTCAATCCATAATTTGACAGAACACGTTTATATCTTTATAATTAACCAAAAATAAATGCCTCTTCTGTGGTTCGTTTCCATTTTATGTGACATTTACGGTTACCTTAGAAGAGCTTGGCTCTTCCTTCACGGATTGTCAGTTTTAATGATTTCTTCTTAATTTCATGCTAATTAACATTACTAGCAAAGCTTAAAGTTCCATAATTAAAACCAGCACACTTTTCTCTTTCCAATTATCCAAAAATAATTACCTGTTCTGTGGTTCGATTTTATTTTGCACACCGATTTTCCAACCGCATGTGAAGACTTCTGTGCAACTGCCAAGTTTTACTACCTTCGATGGTTTTTCGTTAATTACTTACTAATTAACATTAGTAACCTATTAAAAGTTTACATAATTGAAATCAGCACATCCTCCTCTTCATATTTACCAAAAAATAATTACCCTTTCTGTGGTTCGTTTTTATTCTGCAAGCCATTCTTTATCACATATGGGAGCTTCGGCTGGCCCATCGAACTGTGACTGGTTTTAGTGGTTCTAATTAAAGTTTCACACTAACTGACATCAATAACTAAGCTGAAACTTTTATAATCAAATACAGCAAGCCTTGCTCTTCATGTCTAGCGGAAAATAATTGGTAGTTCTGTGGTTCAATTTCATTATATAAGTTGTTCAACTTTATAGGGAGAGCTCGGCTCGTCCCTCAAGTATTGCGACCCTTATTAGTTTAAACATCATTTCAAAACATAATTAAAGTTCATGTTTAATTAAAATTAATCCATACTCTAGCTAACCAATTAATGAAAATTAAATTAATAAGGTTAAAGCTTAGTTGATTCAGTTTTAGTGGTTTTAAAGCAAAAGGGAAGCTCGGCTTACCCTTTCACTGAACTTAACCGGGTTTTGCTTAGCTAATGTGAGTTCTTTTGAAATTCTCCTTTTCTGTAAGTTTTTCCTGTTTTGCAATTTAAGGGAAGTCTTTCATGTCTTCCCTTATTGCCCATTTGAAGTAACAGATGCGTTTCCTTTTGTAATGGTACAAATTCTCCGCTCTTTGAGTCCAGCTCGGCTGAGACTCAAAGGCAAGAAAAAGGAGGGGAACTGTTGGAAATTTAAAGAAGAGCTTTTATTTTGATTTATGCCTTAGCTACTTATTTGTTTTGTATTTTGTATTGTGTGTCTTGTAAAGGGCTCGTACCTACTATTAGTTAATAATCAATTGTTTTACCTACCTAATCAGCAGTCTTAAGTAAGGGGACCCTCTGGTCCAGGTTTAATGTGTAGTCTTGTTTTTCTCTTTAAGCGAGAAATTGACGTAGTGTCAATTTCTCGCCTGAGTGCGTTTGTGTTAATCTTTTCCATTAGTCTTACAATAGGGGAAAGGGATTAGTTTAATTGCCCTTTCCCCTTTAATGTAAACACTTGAGAACCCGCCTAAAGTTATTTTATGATTACACTAACTATGACCCAATCAGAATCATTTAGTGCGCGCCTTTTTGCGCGGAGGACAATTTCGGCCAATCAGACAAATGATTGCCGAAATTGTCGTGATTGACAGGTAGACTCTTTTTTCATCTCAGTCTTACCTTGTCTCTTGACGCGTACGGCCGCTTTTTGGCCTCTCCCTACACTCCCCCCGTTTCTTTACTATAGGGCGTCACTATGCCCAAATTTTCCCCCCTCTCCGGAACGGGGCTAGTGTATTAACACTAGCCCCTTGTCAACCTTTGGGTTTTAGTTTAGGAGGGGGTTTAGGGCTACTTCCCACCTTAGGTCTTCCCCCCTCATCTTTCTTTCTTTCTTGCAAATGCCTAGTTTTTTAAAGGCGATTTCCCTCTTTTTCTGGGAATCGCCTCTGAAACTTATTAAAGGACCCAGAGGTCCTCTTCTAAAATATCCCTCTGAGAATAACCCGTTAAGTTAAATTATTTATTTCACTGTTATAAATGATTCTGATTTGTAATATCTGTCTAGATATTACCTGGGTCGCGTGGATTTCCGAAAGGAAATCCACTGAGAAGCTTGGACTTTTGGGAACTCTCCCAAAAGTCCTCAAATTTCACTTTCAATCAAAATTTTCTCAATTTCAAACCACAGAACGCATTCTCAAACTTTCACACAATTCTACGCACTCTTCAAACTTCTCATCTTAGCTTCTTAGGGATTATTCCTGGACCCAGGAAATATCGTGTTAGGATCTTTCTCTGAAAGATCCTAACGGGTTTTAACCCATTTGATTCAGGTTCTAACCATTACCTGCCGGTGATTACCTGCTGCGTGCCTGGATCCCTCTGCCTTGCTGCTCCCCTTGGATCCTGCTGCTCTGCCTGGATCCTTGATTTCTCAGGATTCGGCTGCCTCCCCATCCCTTGGATTCTTGCCTGGATCCTTGATTTCTCAGGATTCGGCTGCCTTCCAATCCCTTGGATTCTCGGCTGGATTAGATCCCGGAGCCTCGTGATTTGTCGGCGTGAGGAACCCCGTCGTTCCCCCTGGCCCTTGCTGCTCTGATCAATTCAGTGGATCCATTCCCTGCTCTCCTGGTCGTCCAGGACTTGCCGCCGATTCCTGCTCTCTTTCTCTCTCCCGATCTCTCAGGATTTATAAGGTGCTTTCCGTAGAACTTTTCGTAGATTACAATAGGGAAACACAGTCTGCCAGGGCTGGATAGAGTGCACACGACAGGTCATCATTCAGGGTGATTTGTCCGACACCCTTGGCTTATTCTTGCATCATTCAGGGTGATTTGTCCGACACCCAGCTGCCATTCGGATTTGGATTCTTGCCGTGCACTGCTATCCCCCCTGGTTGAGGCTTGCTCCCTCGATCAATCGACCACTACATCTCAAACTTTCAGCCGCTTCTCGGCCCTGAGAGCCTGTTTCAAGGCTGCCAAAATTTAGGATTGTGGGTTCGGAGTTGGGACCTCCCAGAAGAACATCATTCTAAAAGCGATTGACTCTCTCTTTATTGTCTCTTGAAAAGTTATGTTTCTTTCTTCTGTAAAATTGTCTGTCTTCTGTAAATCGTACCTTTGAGGGTACAAAACTCTTTTGTACTGTAATTCCTGGGGAAGTCTAAAAGACCGTCTAGCCTTTAGCCTTCGGCCGCTTCCTTAGGCAGGAAGTAGGATATTAGCTTCTGGCTGTCTGCCGAGCGGGCAGTTGGAACTAGTATCTAGAGCTCTGGGAAGGGTGGAAATCTGTGCGATATTGACTGTTTTATAACTGTAAGCAGCATATAGGACACAGTTTGCATATAGGCAGACCCCCTCGAATCTTAGGTTCGGTAGACAGAGTATAGTGATTCGATAGTCTAGGAACTGCACCAGATCCTGCGATATATTATTAATTCATTCGAAATTTTGTAGGTTTCAGGTCAACTCAAACTTAACTTAATTTCCTCGTAAATTTAGGTTTATGAAAGACTGCTGATTAGGGACCAGATTTAATCATATAACATAACTAAAATTAATCTCTTTCTCTTAAAGGTACGAGCCCAGTTAAGCTGTAGCAGTGTGAATTGGTTTGCTTGTTTGTTTGTCTGTCTTTGAATTTGTCTTGACTGTATTCTACTGTTTTATTTGTGTTTTTATCTCTACCTCTTGCAACTGATTATTCGTAGCTCTTTTTGTCTTTCCTTATAAACTCTACCTGTCTCCATTTTAAATTTACTCGTCTGCGTCTAATCTCTTGTTCATTAAATTAGTAGCTCTTGTATCTAATCTCTCTAGGCTCAAGTTAGTTAAGACAGCTTTAGCTTTACTAGGTAAGAATCGAGTACTGGTGGACTGGTAGACTGAAATTGAGTATTGGTGGACTTGCAGTTTGAAGTTTGTGTGTTGGTGGACTTGGCGGACTAGATCTTTACATCTGTTGGTTTCTCGAGCGCCGAGCGAAGAGAAACCCGGGATTTGAACCTAGTCACTACAGTAAGACCCGTGAAGCACTTTACGATCCCCATAAGGTGGACCATCCCGGATCGGGCACGCACTAAACCAGGCTGCTTGGTTCGACGGATATAAGAGTTGCCTTGGCATCTCGTGTTCACCTGGCTGTAGTGTTTCATAGTACCTCTCAGTCTCAGCTACAGTTGCCCATAAGTTAAAGTTTAATCTTTGGTGGACTTTTAGATCTTCTCTCTTTCCCACCTCTTTCTTGGCTCTATTCCGCGTCTAATTACTATTGTGACTCCTCTGCCTAGTGCCAAGACGCGTGTTGGGCTTGCAGGTGGAGATTCCCGACATAAGTTCACTCCACTAGCAGCTGCAGACAACCTGTGTCAGTGACAGCCTACCACCATAATTGGTACAGCACACCAATAAATTAAAAATCTAGTTAGGCTTTTAATAACATAAAAACATCATGATTTTATAAAAAAACAAATGCAGGTTAATACAATGAAGACCACTGAAAGTTGAAGCAGTATCAAAACACAATTAGCTAAATCTACAAATACTTCTACAAGAATATGACTTCTACTATGCAGTGCAGTATTCAAGCGTATCACTTACACCAAACTTTCACAGCGAAAAACAATACGTATTTGTATCACATCCTTTAAAATTAAAATATCACAAAAATGGTTAAACACCAAACTTTCACAGCGAAAAACAATACGTATTTGTATCACATCCTTTAAAATTAAAATATCACAAAAATGGTTAAAAGTAACACAAACATGAATACAAGATAAAGGCTTTGACGATGCTTTGCAGTAACTGTGACAGATGTACTACATGGCTGAAGATCAAGCGGGGACCATCAAAAAAGTGAAAAATTAAAATTCTGTTATAATTTTGAGCAAATACGCTCTTTCATTACTGTTTCAGATAAAACGAGTGAGAAAACTAACGATTTCTGAAAACTTCATTTATTGCCTTTAAAACTGCTAAAACTTTGCTCACAGTTGTTAAAAATTTCCAAGATCCAAGATTCTCTGGCCAACAGATGTTGGTGCCTGACTGCTGATGACGCTTAGTTCTGTGCATCCGAACTAAGACTAAAAAGCTTTATTTTTGGAAACGAATCTTGTTAAAAACACTACAACTTCAATATATATATATATATATATACGTAAGCTCACCAATTATTATGTTAATATCACAAAAATTATGCGTGTAAGGCTGACATAACAAATAAACGACTAAATGCAAAAAACTACATCACAATGATCAGAATCAAAAGAAATACCACAACACAATGCCAATTATGATTATTGATTATGCTCATTTCCTGATAAGTAACCAAAATGAAAAATGAAACATGGAAGCATAATACACAATCAAACAGGCTCAAGGGAACTTAGGAAACTGAACCCCGACGCAATAAACTTACAAGATTAATAATAGCAAGAGTACATAATACATAAGAGTATGACAAGCGTAACATGCTCTGCACGCTAACGCCCCCGCAATTGCGTACCTAGTGGACCTCCCACAAAACAGTATTCAGTACGCAATAGTGTATGCTTACTCGTTTCTACAGTAATCCTTTTGGACACCCCTTTTGGAAAATGTAACCTATCTTTTATCAATCTCGAATAATAGATCACATTTGCGTACTAGGTACGCAATTGCGGGGGAGGGGGTGCGCCATTAGCGCGCAGTGCATGGTTCGTTATGTACTCTTGATAATAGTTTAGTCACAGGAAATAAAGGCACATCTGTGTTTTCAGGAATACGATGCTTCGTCTTTTCAATTTGTTCAGCTCAATTGAATTCGATCCGCCAAGTTCCTAATTTTGTGAAAATAAATATATACCTGGTAATAATGAAATTGCCCCATGTGACAGAAACAATTAAGTGATAGGTGCCAATGATAGGAAGCAGCAGGATTGCAAACAAGAGTAGTGCTGGAATCTAGACAAAAAGTCTATTATAGTTTCCAAATCCATGCAAATTTTCCGGGCAGCAAATATATATAAACGTTACACAAAAAACAAACAAAAACAATGAGTTATGAGCCGCCATTAGCTGAGGTGCTGGCTACTGCATTGGTTACCAAAGCTGCATTGGCTGCTGCGTCCAAAAACTGAGACGGCAGTTTAGGCTTCTGCTGATCCAGCCCGAAGGATGATATGAAAACGTTGATCACAGTTAGTACAAAAATTGCTGCCACAATCAGGTTATTGAGAGTGTCGGCCTTTTTTGTTTTCAGGCGCTCAATGTCCCGTTCAGTCAATTCGTCTCCCGTTTCGCCATCCTCCAGCTCATAGTTCACGGACACTTTCATTCGAGCCAAAATCAGTAAGGCTACCCCAACGAGAATCTGCAGAGCTATTGACATTATGATAAGGCTTAACATTACGGCATAGAATTGATGATCGCCTATAGCACAAACTAAAACATACTAAAATAATAAGCATTGATTTTTTACATTTGTAAACCTGTAAACCAGCCTTTTGGCGATAAATACCGTATTATGCCAAACGGTGGCCCATGGGCGTATTTTCGTAATCAGCAATTTTGGATTTTCTTTTTGTAATCCCAAAAGGCACCCACCCCCCGAAAAAACGCCCATGGGCGATTTTTTGGAAACCAGTTTCGAAATGCAGTTAATGTCAAGTTTTGATAAATTCGGTAAATTTCTATGTATAGCAAGCTGCCCCACCATTGTCAGTTTTTCGCTGATCTATCTAGAACACATACTATCAATTCTGAACCAGAACGGCAGCCTAAACACATACTGCTTTCTTCATAAATTTGAGGTAATAAAAGCCATGACAGAAGGCATTCAAAAATCCAAAAAAACGCCCGCCCACCCCCCCCCCCGAAAAAACGCCCATGGACGTTTTATTGGGTGGGCCCTGTTTGGCATAATACGGAGCGCTTTCAAGAGAAGGTGAATTAATCAGTTTTGTTGAAACTTAAAAAACTCATATTCTTTGTAAATTTTGTGGGAAAGAACATACGTACTCTTTTTACGCTTGATTAGTTTATAATTGGTACCCAACTAGGCAGGTTGAAGACTGTGTGTGAAAAAGGGAAGAACGATCTTCCCCCCCCAGGCTTAATTGGGGGAGATAGTTTACTTGATGCTAACTTTCGCAAAACTTAACCACTTTAACTCAAACACATATCTGATTTATTGGTAATAAAATTTTAAATTTTTCAGTTTTTAAGGAGGCACCAAGGGGAACCAAAATTTCTTCCATCGATCTTGCCGAAACAGTGTTTTCACAGGGGTATTCTGTGTCGTAGAAAACGAATCGGACGTCTTAGTCAGAATAAGATAATGTAGTAAGCTTAATATGTATGCTTAAACGGAAAGCTGGATCGAAAAACGGTCTTCAGATTCTTGTTTTACTATCCTGAAAACCCAATATACAATTTAACCTGGAGTTTACCCCCAAAATCCGGCTCTTCCAGTTTTTCTTTCCTTCGTCAATCCTGTCCCAAATAATTATACTGCCTTCACATTTCTGGTGGCAGCTCAATACTCAGTAATTTCAAAACAATTTGTAGGTTCAATTTTCAACTGTCAATAAACATTTTACCCGAAAATAAAGACAAGAGATTCGGCGCATGTAAAACGATGGAGCATATACAAAGTTTTCGTTAGGCGTACAATGTTTTTCAATTAGGCTGAAAAATGGAAATAGGGTATATAAGTCAAGTTTGCAAGATTTCAAATATGAAGTCAAGACATTGCCGAAAGATTAATCATGTCTGAATCACATTAAAAATGACCAAAAAGATTCAGTTAATCTTACCACCCGTCATCAATATGTATTTCAGCTGGGAAGCGTTTGCCATCAGCAGGGCCAAATCAAGCAATCCCTGAGCTGCTGATTTTTTCGTTGCATAGAGATTGAAATCAAAAGGTGAATGCTTTCTCCCGGCAGCGCCTACATCTTTCTGTTCATCGTAGAAACTGTTTGAATAAGCCTATAATAAACACATACACATAAAAGCACCATATCCATGTAATAAAGTAGGTAAAGGTCCCGTCAAAGGAAATTTAGGCTTAATTCGCAACAGGAAATTTAGCGCATAAGAGCTTACCAAACGTTCCAAAAAATGTAGCCAATCAGATTCACAATGGATCGTCCAAATTTTGCTTTTAATCAGATTCACAATGGATCGTCCAAATTTTGCTTTCTCCTCTCAATGAAACTTCGCTAAGCTTGCACTTTAACGTGAGCTGTACAGTACTATTTCAGCATATGACTCGATATTAACATGCAGAGACAGCATACGTATTCTAAGGAGTTTGACTTCTAGCAATAAGCCATTAAATTTTATCCTCATTTCGATGGGAATAAAGATGATTTGTTTCAGTTCAACTCAAATCAAAGCAGAACAATGAGGGCAGTGTTGTTTAGACAGTGCTACTGCTAAGGGTCCCTGAGTTCCAGCGAAGCGGAGCTCCCTCTCAACAAAACGCCGTGGAGTTCGAGGTCCGAATTTTTGGGGTCTGGGTAAAATCCGGCCCCGGCCCCGGCGCATCTGGGTAAAATCCGGCCCCGGCCCCACTTTACATAGGAGATTGAAACAGGGTAAAATCCGGCCCCACCTGTGTAATGAGGCGGCGTGACGTCGGTCCTCTAAAATTATTAATATGTGTGTTTGAAATTAGTTTGATTGAAATTTTATTGGAAATGTCCTTTTTAAGAGTGAATTATAATATGTGTAATTTAGTTTGAAAATGTGTTGTGAAATTTGTATGGAAATAGTGTTTTGAAATTTATCTGAAAGTCTTAGTTGAAATGTGTTAGTGTGTTTATGTGTATAGTACGTATATGTGTGACAGCCAGCCTAGTCAATAGGTGGCGCTGTATACTTGTCAATTTTTGCTAGAAGCCTCTCCCAGCATCCTGTCTTTCAAGGGGGTCTCAAAATTCATCCAATCAAAACCACCCACGCTGTCTCAAAAACTAGTCCTGTCTGGACGTCTCAATTTTATTCAGTCTTGTGTTTTTCTTTCGTTTAGAGTGGCCGTGTGTTATTTTTACTCAGCCTTCCCAAGCCCTATCTATTTGCTGTGCTTTTAATTCCTTGTATTTTAGTCTAAAGTGGGTACCACTTTAGACTTCTATGAGCTCCAGGGTGACCCTGTAGAGCCATTCCATTGCTATTGTTCATTCTTGTAGTTAAGTGATAACTTGTTTTCTCCTCTTTTAGAAGTAGTTTCTCCATTTATTTCCTATTCTAAATTTCCATGAAGTCTTTAAAATTTCTCTAGTTAGTTTAGGTTCGAATCTGTATTAGTTTAGTTTATTAATCTTTGGTCTATGGTATTAGCTTTTGTTCGGTAATTGTATTTCGTGTGAATCTATCCTATTATCTATTTAAAGTCTTGTAAAAATTTAGTTAGGTTACTTCTGTTTTTGTACTTGCTTTACACTCTATTTTGTACGCTATTTTCGGGGTTCGCCCCTTTGTCAAGCATAATTTTTAAAGTAAATGTGGTCTCTTTTTGGACCATTTTAGAGCGTCTTCTTAGTTTAGGTTTTTGTATTAGTATTGTATATTCGGTAAGTAGGGCTTTTCTAAGATATTATTGGGTAGGTAATTAGATATTTTTAAGCATGTATATTTCAGCAAATTTGGGGTAGGTTACTTATTATTTGAGTCTTTGCTCTTCATCGGCGGTTTAACTCCGTTCGGTAGGTTACACTTAGGTAATTTTGGCGAGGTTAGTTAGGTCGACTGGAACTACATCTCCTCCAGGTTCGACGTTACCCTTGTGCACAGTTTCCCACTCGTAAAGTTTGGTTGTCCGTACACTTCCAACTTTACACCTGAATAGTAAGAGAAACCGGTTTTATATAAACGGTTGATGTATTTATGTGTGCATTTTGTAAATGCTGTGTCTTATGAAACAATAGGAGCATTAGAAGAACGACTATTTATACTGAGTTACAAAGTTCAAAAGGTCACCGCTCTTATAAACGATGATGAACAATGAAATAAATTCATTTGATGAGGATAGACAAAAGCAGTATAAACTGAGTTTTGCACTGTTAAAATGGAATATGTACCTATATATATATATATATATATATATATATATATATATATATATATATATATATATAATAAACACTTTTGCAAAACTTAAATAAGTTAAATTTAAGTTTTCTGTGGGGACCTAAAGGAATCATTTTGCTAAAACTATGGATATAGGGGTTTTCGGGGTCACTGAACACGAATCTGAAGTCCGTTTTTTTCATAAAGCTTTTCATTAGTTCAGCATTCTTTTCAGCTGAAGTTTTACGACGGAATTAAGTTTATTTTTAATTATTTAGCTATATATTTAGTTTAAATTTTGTGTGGAAGCGGAAGCATCTCAAGGATCTTTTGCATCCAGCCCTAACTTTTGATTTTTTTGACCAATAACTTTGAAATTGTGTATGGGTGCATACTAGAGGCTGATGCATTCAAAAATAAATGAATAAATAAATAAATAAATAAATAAATTCATTTTAAATTTTGTTTTGGTAAGGGGGGGACCAAGGGGAACCTTTTGAAAAAAGTTTTGCTGAAAACGTGCATACAGGGGTTTTCAAAGGCGCTGAGCACGAATCCGAAATCCGTTTTTCGATAAAGCTTTTCGTTAGCTCAGGATAAGCTTTTTTAACCACAGTTTTAAAATTTTAAGAAATTAAAATTTTTTAGTTTTTTAGACTCTGAAGTTCGTTTTTGATTCAGCTTTCTGTTGGCTCATTATATGTTTTATTTTTGCATTTTTATTAGGTTTTAAAATTAATTTATAAGAAAGTCAATTTATAAGGTTATCCGTTCAGTTAAAACGGCCTTTTTGTGAGCTTTCAGAAAATATATACATGTCTATAGATTGAATCTACGTAGTGACGGTAAAGTTATTTTAAAATTTTATACCTTAATCCATTACGTATATTAAAATTTCAAAGTAGAACTCCTAACCGTTCAACAACAAATTTAATCTTACGTATAGTCAAGCGGGAAAAAAACCCACTTTTCAGATTTTTGGTCAGAACTTTTTAATGGTTTGACATATCGAAATGCTGATTATACAGGTAGCTAGGCCTAGTCGTAAGCTTTCTTATGACCTATAGAACATCTCTGTAGGGTGTGCCGTTAGCGAGAAAAATTGTCCCAAACTGGCGGGGAAAAACCCAATGCGGGAAAAAACCCATATGCGGGAAAAAACCCACCCCAAAAAATTTTTGGCAAGCTGCCAGGAGCATTTCTAACCATTCCAAATAAAAGAGCGGGTTGTTTTTAGTACAACTGCATCAAAATATATTAGTTTTTGTATTAAAATTGAGGTCATATGGTCATTTGAAAATGTTGTATCTTTAACACACAAACATAGGCAAATTTTGGAAATTTTTTAAAATTGTTTATTTTCGGCAGTTTAAGCATCCTATCGTGTAGAAAACGTGTTTTTCTTGTTTTTAGAGCCAAACTAGACCCATTTTAAGGCAAAAATAAGCATTTTTGGTCAAAATTGAAATTTTGGCTTGAAATGGCACCGTGTCCGATTTATACCCCCTGGACCACCCATAACAGTACGAACCCAGGTAAAACCTATACCAATTTAATCTATAGGCTCTATCAAGAGTACATAATACATAAGAGTATGACAGCAGGCATACTCTATGTATTATAAGGCTGTTACATCCGATGCGCGCTATCGGCCTACCCCCCCCCATAAAATGTCAAAGAAATTCGCCCGCTATGTTTACATGCAACAGACGCACGTTGCAGAGATGAAACCGGGTCACTATTTGCTGACCCGGTGACCCGGTCGACCCCTGACCCGGTGACCCGGTGACCCGGTATTTTTGAAAATTCAAGTTTAAGCTTGGAAAAATTAAAAATACTTATATTGGGGTACGATGAGTGTTTTTTTACCTTTTTTGACATTTTTGGAGTCTAAAATAAGAAGTCGGGCAAACTTTTTGCTTTCCTTAAGGTACTAAAATTGGAAAGTAAATATTGTAAGTAAGCCGGAAAAAATCAAAACTGATTTGCACGATATCGCACTCAATGTGATGTGAAGTAAACTACATAGCTTTTTGAATCAAACAAATTCGCACAAAATATTTTGGCAAAGTCATTACTTCATCTAATTCTAATGATGAGCTTAACATTAGCACTTCTGTGTTTTATCATTATTTTAGCAAAATATTTTTGTAGTTGTATGGTTAATGGTTTCACTCAGCGGAAAAGTCTTTGGAAATATTTTTGCAAATGGCTAGAGGCTAGGATTCAGACAATATATTCTATAAATAAAAACAATCACAACTCCATTAGTTCATAAAGGTAGTATATAAGCCATAACAATTAGAAAAATGCAAAGCAAAACTCAGAATCACTAAACCTTGTTTTGCAGAGATTTTCCTTCTTACCCATATTTGAAACACACAGACTGACCCCCTCCTTCCAAAAATGATAGCAGCGGCGAAAAATCACTTACGATGGAGCATGGAGAAATTTATATTTTTAAATAAAAATTACAGACTCCCATGTAATAATTTTCATTTTCTAGTTAAGATTCAACGCAATCATTGTAGTTTCAAGCCTAGATCTAAGCTCGACAGGTCATTACAAATATTGTGAGGACACTACAGCGACAAGCATTGAAAAAAACTACACGATTAAGTTAACAAAATTTCTATTGCTAGTTTTTGAGTACTTACATATTGAAGTTTGAGTTGGTAAAAACTGGTAAAAACTCTGAAAAATATGCTATAACAGAAAAAATTCCCCCAATTAAAAATACCGGGTCAAGACCGGGTCAGAGCTCGTGACCCGGTGACCCGGTGACCCGGTCCATATAGTGACCCGAACTGACCCGGTGACCCGGTTTCATCTCTGGCACGTTGAACCAACTGACTAGTTGTGTTTTCGTTCTAAAGCGTGCAAGCATAGCGCTCGAATTTGCTTTGATAAGGGCGGTCTGATTTAGGGGGGAGGGTAAGCCGATAGCGTGCAGAGGATGTAGCGAGCTGATAATACATAGCGTATGACGCTTGTCATACTCTTATGTATTATGTACTCTTGGCTCTATTAAACAAATGTATGTATTGGTTTGACCTTTCCGGTCAATGGTTAGAAAAAAATTTAATTTTGAAAAGTGGGTTTTTTCCCGCCGTGGGTTTTTTCCCCGCCAACCCCAGGTCACCCCCAGGTCGCACCGGAGGGGTCAGAGCAGTGTGACATATATCATCATGAAGCGCAACAGATGCCCTACAGGTACATATAATCCGCTTTGGTCTAAGTCTTTCCAGTAGTTCAGGGTGGCCCGGCAAAGTTTGCCAAATTTCGGCGCACTTGGTCGGACCAAAATTTCCAAAAATTTCAAAGTCCCAAAAAATTTGCAGGGAAGCAGTGGGAGCTACCATAACACCCTCCAGGGTTATTTTGGATGCTCTTCAAGATAGGCTATTAAAATCCTAGATAGCTCATACCGGTAAGCCCACACTGGGGGTGGGTTTTTTTCCCGCATTGGCGAGTGGGTTTTTTCCCGCTTGACTATAACTCTTTACACAAAGTCGGCAATTGTGTTAAATATCAATTCAACAATTCATTGTCTGTATATGCGTATTATACACATTTTGCTCACTTAAATATATAAAGGTCATGTATATAAAGGTCATATCAAGGCTCACGAAAGAAAAATTTGCCATTGAACTGTAACTCTTTGTTTGCGTTAATTGCTGCATCTAAAACCTTTCATATAGAAATTACAATTTACACATGTCTCGTTCATATTACAATGGGGCCGGATTTTATTTGGGCCGGGGCCGGATTTTACCCTGGGCCGGGGCCGGGGCCGGAGCCGGATTTTACCCAGTGAATGGGCCGGGGCCGGGGCCGGATTTTACCCAGATGCGCCGGGGCCGGATTTTACCCAGACCCAATTTTTGGCACATAAGTTTCTTCTTTCTTATTTAAAACCACACGACACACAATCACAATAGAAACATTGCTACAGGTATATTAACGTCAAGTTTTCCTTACTTCTGGAGTAACAGCAGACGGTACATGTGAAGATAGCATCGCATCAGTCTCAATGTCAGTCTCTGTAGCATGACCGTCAACGTAGGGTAAATTTGGACTTAGATTATTGAAACGTTTATCCTTGGAACGATTATTTCCTGCAGCAGATTCTCTGATGGGCGATGTCTGATGCATTTCCTAAATGAAAGGGATTCACAATTAAAAGTACACTTTTTGAGGACGGAAGCATAGTTCATATTAGTCACTTCCAAATCTTGGATCACTAGGTAAAAATTTTTGAAAACTGCTTTCTCGGATTTTGCGACTAAACTGCGAAATTCACAAGGCACGTAAAGGTATAAAATGTGTGCAGCATTACATTTAGGATGTTTTGCTATACTCCAGTTGTGTCGTTGACGGAATGCTTATCCAAGAGACTGACTAACTATACGATGCGTAATACGCGCGCCAACAGCGGAGAAACTGCCTAGTCATACCCAAGGAACAATTCAGACACTTTTCCACGAGGATCCACGGGGATCCACTTGTGATCTCTCATCTTTAGCCTCATTCCGCTTTTTTTCGACTCCCCTCACAGCTAAGACAATAAAAAGTAGCCAATTTTTAAGAGTTTCTGATCAAAGCTTCACACACTTGGTAAGAAGCCCATGGTAAACTTAAATTTTTGAACACCTAACCCTATTACAGTAACAGTATAAGGGTGCATAATTGCACTATAAGCTACTAGAGGGCTTCTCTTCTTGGCATTGCGTAACGATGCTCTGACCACAAAAAGAGAATGTCCCCCTCCCCGTTTCGGGTGTGTGGGGTTCGACAAACATACCTCTCATAATGAGCAAAATATAAGCTCTATTTAATAAATCTCAGGAATTTGTGCTCTCGCCAAAGGAGAAGTCTGCCAATTTGTCTGTATATACGCAGTGCTACAACGGCACCTACCCAAAACAGCCGTTTCAAATCAAGTGCCAAGCGTCAGAAATAGTAGATATGAATATGGAATGGAGTATTCATTATCATTCACTGATGTCTAATGCGAAGCAGCCTTCCAACCATTATCTAGGTATTCAGTCCTATGCCGGGGCCGTGTAACCGGCCCGGGCTTCCACTAAATTATACAGCATCTCGGGGACGCAGCCAGGACTGTTAATTCCGCTCCTGTATTTTGAATATATAAAATTTCTATGGATAAAGCTATCACAGCCTCAAGTGGTTTATAGGACACAGTGTCAGTGTAAAACCACTGGAAACATTTTGCTGAAGATCACATTACTAGTTTACTTAATAGAGTACTAGGTCACAATAACCTACTATGATAAACGAAACGAAACGAACGATAATCTCTCTTGAGAGGAAGCGCAGACACCGCTAAAATTTGATTCCAGTATGCGCTCAACCCTTGCAAATGACCTAGACTATAGCTTAATTCGCACTGGATTGAACAAAAATGGAAACCAACCATGAGACTAAGACAATACTAGTAACCAACATCGTTTAATAGTTCATTTTTAAAAAATAAATAAACCAATACAATTGAAATTTCACAAACAACAGCTATCACAATAAATCCAAATTGCTCAAAGAAAAATGTTAAGGTGCATTCATAGTTCCTGTCGCAAGCAGACGCGCGTGCGTAAGCGTCTGCATGCGTTCGTGAGCATGAATTCGTTACAACTGATCTTAAACGGTGAAAACAGCATGTTACAATCTGAGGCGTTGACGCACGTCGACGCGCGCTCTATGCGTTCGCGACTATGAATGCAGCATTACTGGTCTTGAAGGCGTCCAAAGCGACAATTTCATCTCTCAGCGCTACATTTTTATGACAAGCTTGTACAAAGTAAGCAGAAAAGCATTGTTATTTCAGCATTAACAAATCATACTTAAGGTGCATTAATAGTCGCGAACGCAGAGAGACGCGCGTCGACGCATCAGGTTGTAACATGCCGTTTTAACCGTTTAAAACTAATTGTAGTATTAACTACCGGCAAACTGTCTGGTATTTACCGGTAATTAAGGAGGCTTAGCGATTACAGGTAAACCCTAATGGGTGCAACCGTCTCGAAAATAGAGCCCTAACTAAATAGCCTACCCTAATAGAAAATAGAATAAGGCATCATTGGTTTACTGACAAGAACTTACTAATTTACTGGAGGAATACCAACCCAATAATAGCAACACAGCTAATACCGTATAAGTATACAATGCCCGCAGGCCGACCATACGCAATGAAAGTTACACATCAACTGACTAATTAATTTGGCTAATTAACGAAATAGAACGAAGTTAGCAAAGTTACAGGGATACATAGTGAGCGAATAAACATAGGGAAAATACAACAATTAAGAACTTAGCTGAGTCTCATAGAATCCAGAAACACCCGATGCAATCGTATACATACTTGAGCATAATTTAATTTGCCAAAACAAGTGCATACTCCTGGTGAAAAATAAGTAAAACAGAAAGTGCTATCTTATGTAATGTGATGTGATGTAACAATACCATTAAGTAAAATACCATACAATTTAAAAATTTTCAAAAATGAAAAATAAACATCCTTAAAATAACTTCAAAGTTGAACAGTAATTCAAGTGAAAAGTGAATTTTATAAGCATTTTATGAACTAAAAAAATTTTGATAGCGCAAAAAAAATAAAAATATATAAAATATAAGTGTATAATACATATGTGGGGTTTTAGGATGAAAACTTAACAATTGGTCAAAGTCTTTCGGCCCTAATCCCTCAGGCCCTGACCAATTGAAAGTGTGAAAATTTGAATGTGGTCTACAAAAATAGACCAGGGCGGGATTAGGACCCATATGCTCATCATCAGAGAGATCCAGTACTTTTTGGTTGATATAATTATATCAAATGGGAATATGTACTGGTTGGGCCAGCTCCTACATATGTAGGAACCAGAGTCATATGAGTCTAATCCTACCAATCATACATTCGTAGAATTATCTCTTGCTAAATATGTACGATTTAAGAATTGACAGTTTTATAGCCTAAGCAAGAGGAGAATTAAGAATAAAAGGTACGATGGACCGTAAATTTAAAGAGACATTGTATTGGGCGATGTGCCCTAAGTTACAGGGAAATTCCCTAAAAAGCATAAAAATAGAAAAAATTGCTGGGCGAGTAAAGCCCGAAAGTTACAGTGGGCAAAGCCCAAGTTACAGTGGCCAAAGGCCAAGTTACAGTGGGCATACGCCCGAGTTACCTGCAATAAGAAAAGCATAAGTAATAACAATAACAATAGCAATAACCATAACAGTATACAACAACAAGAAGAAAACAAAACATACTAAATTTCAAGAAATGCTTTTATATAGTTTATGTACAACGTCTGGGGTGGAGCCATATTTATCCTTGATATCAGTATTAGAAACAATACTGCATCTAAGAATGTACTTGCAAAATTTTTTGGAGTATCCTCTTAGCACTAACATATTCTTAAGCTTATCAAGACCAGCAATAAAGTCATCCAATAGATCACAGATTTTGACAAATCGGGCGACTTGACATATGACAGTATTACAAATAATGTTTTTGCTGATATTACTACCATTCATAGGAAATCTATTGATATTGAAGGGAAAATCGTCACGTTTATCATATAGTTTAGTTATAAACTTATTACCAGAGATGCAAATACTTAGGTCTAATACGTCTGCTTGCTGGTTAGAGGTATTAACTTTATTTAATTCAAGTTCCGGAGAGTACATATCATGTTTTATTATATCAAAATAATTGTTATCATTAATAAGTGTCATGTCATCAATATATCTACCTACCACTTCAAGACATTTATTATTATCGTTATTACGGTTATTGCATATATAACTATATTCCATTTGATGTAAAACTAAGTTAGCTATGTTGGGAGCTGAGTTACTTCCCATAGGTATTCCTATTGTCTGTTTAAAAATAAGATTACCACATGTAAAATATAGATTATCTAGAAGGAATTTTATGTGATTTATAAGTGTAGGGTAGGTTATTGTATTAGCTGGATTACGGCCATAGCCCCAACGCATTCCTAAATATGTTAAGTGCATAGGATTACGCATAGTATTATATAACAGTTTATCTAACGCATTTATAATAGTGTCATGTCTAAGATTAGTATAAAGTGTAGTAAAGTCATAAGTATTTATAGTATTAGCTGAGTTAGACATGTTGATTTTCTTAATAGAATTTAAGATAGGCTCATTATTATCTATAATCCAATACGGATTACAATTGTAAATACTTTTTATTAGTTTACCATATCTTTTCCTACTTTGTTTAACCAATGTTAAAGCTTTATCAATCAAAACAGATAAAGGTTTAGTAACAGCATTTCTGCTAGCAATAATAGTACGAAATTTGGTAGGAGTTTTATGGAACTTAGGTATAACATAAATGTGTGGGAGCTGTTTAAATCCATTACTATTAACATTATTACAACCATAGTATTTGAGAATTGAGTTTATTATATCGGATTGGGGAGAGTTAACCTGACAATACGTGTTAGAGTTATTTATATCGAGAATGCCTAATTCCTTGAGTACGACCTGGATATAATAATTTTTACAAACAACAGCAATATTTTGATTAGCTTTATCCACAGGACAAAACACATACTGACGATGCAATGACTTGATGCTACAAATAAAGTCCTGGATAAATGTAGAGCTGGTTACGTTACTATTATAATTAAGTCCCACAAGTTTAAGTTTTATCTCGTTTAGGATAATATCCGACCAATGATTAAGTTTATCTAGATCCCATTTATATTTTTTATTTAATTTTTTAATATACGCATTGAATGCCTGAATTATACTACTATAAATATCTTCATTACAGTATGATTTAGTGAACCTGTATTTAGGACCATATGTAAGTATCTGAGATACGGATTTATTCTCTATAACATTTAGGTCGCCAGTTAATACATGGTTGTGGTGAATGTCTTTATAAGAGCTATTGCTGCAGTTACAAATGAGTTTATTATTAATAAAATCATTTACATATTTATCCACATCGAGTTCCTCTATAGTTTGTTTATAATTATATATAACACTGCCTACAGGACTATCATATTTATAAAATATTTGGGGATTGAAAGCATTACATTTACTCAATTCAAAAGGCCATTTGCTATAATTATCTTTAAATATTTTATTTAGATTAATACGGTCAAAAACTTTGTTGTACTTAATAATTAAGCATTCCTTTTTAGTTTTAGTGTGTTTAGCTAAATGTTTCTTTAATAAATTTAGTTTACCTTCGCACATATCCTGAATAATTTCATATTTAGGGTGGTTGATATTACATTCATTACGATTAATGATATATTTTACCTGTTTTTTGCTAGCTTTATTTATAAACTCATAAATAAATTTATTAGTTGCATCATCCATATATAATAAGTCCACATCCTTACTATTGACCATATTTGCATTTTTATTTAAGCGATTAGTTTTATTAAATTTTTTATTTATAGTAGTAGTATTATCTCTAACTAAGAGATTCTCAAATATACTTTTATTAACATCCTCTCCTTTTAACATGTCATTTAAGCCATACGGGTATTTAGTTTTAAGTTTACGTATCCAGTATGCTTCACACATTCTTCTGTTATAATTACATTCATTTAAATTATCGGAATCTGTTAACTTTGATATAATTCTAATATTAAAAGTTTTGCAATTACCTATATTAAAATGGGCAGACAGACGCTTACAGTTAGACTTATCAGGATTATTTACATTATAAAGATGTTCAGACAGTCTACGTTTCAACTTCCTACCAGTTTCACCAACATATTGTAATCCACAATCATTACATGTAATAAGATAGACTACATTACATGAATTACAGTCAATGCTATAACTAGTTTGATTAGCTACATTATACAGTTTATTGCTATAATATCCTGTAAAATTCTTATCTGTAATATATAGTTTACAAGCTCTACATCTACTTTTGTTACATATACTAATGTTGCTTGATATTGGGTCTATATCAGAATGGGGAGGAGGTATAGACTGGCTAGGACTGTTGAGCAGATGAGGACTATCTCTCCTTGATGCCCGGTTATGAGAGCGGTCCGAGGTCGAATCCATAATATCACCGGTTGGGCTTATATTCTCCTCCCGCGATACCGAGCCCATGGAGGCATTCTTCATATAAGGACTAGTCATAATGAAATATAAGAAAGCAACAGGATCATACGTTCAGGTCCATATTGTAGTCAGTAATCATTGTTGTGGGCAACAGGAGAGAAAGGAAGCATGGCGAGGACATATAGGCTATATATGGGGCAAAATATGCTAAATAAAATTGGAGACACAGAACAAAAAGTTTAAAAATACATAACATTAATAAACAAGAGAAACATAACGTGAAGAGAATTAAAGCGTGGATAGACCACGCAAGGCCATGGCACCAGGGGAAGAGCAACGCTCAAGTTGCCACAAGATGCATAGGCCTAACACAATAGAACGAAGTTAGCAAAGTTACAGGGATACATAGTGAGGGAACAAACATAGGGAAAATACAACAATTAAGAACTTAGCTGAGTCTCATAGAATCCAGAAACACCCGATGCAATAGTATACATACTTGAGCATAATTTCATTTGCCAAAACAAGTGCATACTCCTGGTGAAAAATAAATAAAACAGAAAGTGCTATCTTATGTAATGCGATGTGATGTAACAATACAATTAAGTAAAATATCATACAATTTAAAAATTTTTTCAAAAATGAAAAATAAACATCCTTTAAACAACTTCAAAGTTGAACAGTAATTCAAGTGAAAAGTGAATTTTATAAGCATTTTATGAACTAAAAGAATTTTGATGCAGCTCAAACATTACAGATATATACAATCTAAGTGCCTAATGCACATCTGGGATTTTAGTGACGATGAAAACTTAACAATTGGTCAAAGTCTTTCGGCCCTAATCCCTCAGGCCCTGACCAATTGAAAGTGTGAAAATTTGAATGTGGTCTACAAAAATAGACCAGGGCGGGATTAGGACCCATATGCTCATCATCAGAGAGATCCAGTACTTTTTGGTTGATATAATTATATCAAATGGGAATATGTACTGGTTGGGCCAGCTCCTACATATGTAGGAACCAGAGTCATATGAGTCTAATCCTACCAATCATACATTCGTAGAATTATCTCTTGCTAAATATGTACGATTTAAGAATTGACAGTTTTATAGCCTAAGCAAGAGGAGAATTAAGAATAAAAGGTACGATGGACCGTAAATTTAAAGAGACATTGTATTGGGCGATGTGCCCTAAGTTACAGGGAAATTCCCTAAAAAGCATAAAAATAGAAAAAATTGCTGGGCGAGTAAAGCCCGAAAGTTACAGTGGGCAAAGCCCAAGTTACAGTGGCCAAAGGCCAAGTTACAGTGGGCATACGCCCGAGTTACCTGCAATAAGAAAAGCATAAGTAATAACAATAACAATAGCAATAACCATAACAGTATACAACAACAAGAAGAAAACAAAACATACTAAATTTCAAGAAATGCTTTTATATAGTTTATGTACAACGTCTGGGGTGGAGCCATATTTATCCTTGATATCAGTATTAGAAACAATACTGCATCTAAGAATGTACTTGCAAAATTTTTTGGAGTATCCTCTTAGCACTAACATATTCTTAAGCTTATCAAGACCAGCAATAAAGTCATCCAATAGATCACAGATTTTGACAAATCGGGCGACTTGACATATGACAGTATTACAAATAATGTTTTTGCTGATATTACTACCATTCATAGGAAATCTATTGATATTGAAGGGAAAATCGTCACGTTTATCATATAGTTTAGTTATAAACTTATTACCAGAGATGCAAATACTTAGGTCTAATACGTCTGCTTGCTGGTTAGAGGTATTAACTTTATTTAATTCAAGTTCCGGAGAGTACATATCATGTTTTATTATATCAAAATAATTGTTATCATTAATAAGTGTCATGTCATCAATATATCTACCTAATTAAGAATTTATTATTAGTTATTACGGTTATTGCAATATAACTATATCCTTGATGAAAACTAATTAGTGTGGGAGAGTTACTTCCCATAGGTATTCCTATTGTCTGTTTAAAAATAAGATTACCACATGTAAAATATAGATTATCTAGAAGGAATTTTAGTGATATGGGGGGGTGGGGGGGAAGTGGGGGTAATGGGGGGGGGGGTAGTTGTGGGGGGTGGGGTTAGATTTTGTTGGGGGTGTGGGGGGTTTTGGGATTGGGGAGAGTTAACCTGACAATACGTGTTAGAGTTATTTATATCGAGAATGTCTAATTCCTTGAGTACGACCTGGATATAATAATTTTTACAAACAACAGCAATATTTTGATTAGCTTTATCCACAGGACAAAACACATACTGACGATGCAATGACTTGATGCTACAAATAAAGTCCTGGATAAATGTAGAGCTGGTTACGTTACTATTATAATTAAGTCCCACAAGTTTAAGTTTTATCTCGTTTAGGATAATATCCGACCAATGATTAAGTTTATCTAAATCCCATTTATATTTTTTATTTAATTTTTTAATATACGCATTGAATGCCTGAACTGTACTACTATAAATATCTTCATTACAGTATGATTTAGTGAACCTGTATTTAGGACCATATGTAAGTATCTGAGATACGGATTTATTCTCTATAATACTTAGGTAGGAAAGGAAAGCATCAAAACCGAGGTTTCTACACAGTAGTGATAAAGAAATCATTCTAAAGAATAGTGAAATACACTTCGCGTAGCGAGTATTTAACAGTAGCATATTCAGGCTCACGAACGCATGCAGACGTTTACGTACGCGCATCGACGCGCGTCCGCTTGCGTCTGGAACTATAAATGCACCTTAACTGGTGTGTATAGCTATAACATGGAAACATTGATACTCAATCAAAACGCCTTTTAAAGTACCAAAACATTTGGCAAAAAATGCAACAGCAGTGCAGAAGTACGAATAAATCCAAATCCAACAAATACTTTATATATACCCTATCCCAAGTCAACTCTGCGCTTCAGTATCGCCAGTACTTGATCCGATTCAATACTGTTAATTCCCATTTCCGTCAAATCCAGTTCTATCATGGACGGACTGCCAGACGACGGCACCAGCGATTCCTTCAGCAGCAAGGCAGTACCGCGATTCAAAGTTAGGACAGTCAGTGTCTCCAGAATCTCATCAAAATAGCAGTCTAATGACAGTAAAGGCTTTCCATCCTCCGAACTGACACCCACATATCCATGCAATAAAATCAACAAACCTTCCTGTATATCATAGCTGAACTGACGAGCGCCCAGTTCAGAAAACATTGTTCTCGGCAGAAAATCTTTCACAAAAAAGCTGCTCAGCTGCCCTGAAAGCAGTCTAAGACACTGTCGAAACAGGAGAACCGACAGATACTGTTGAATGTGCTGAAGACGCCCGGCTGCAGTTACCAGAAAGGCATAGAAGCTTTGGGACACTCCAGTAGGCTCCGTTTTAATGGCAAACCATTTATCCTGCTGGAAGGGACCCAGTTTTGAGCGCAGTTCACTGCAAAGAGCGTCGACGATCAGGGATCTGAGCATTTCATCCTTCATGTGCTCAAACAGGCTGATCACACTGTCAAAGGCATCTTCGGTGGGTCCTGGACTCAGGGAAGGTGGTGGAGGACTGGACGGAATGTTGGAGCCAGGGTTGAGATGGTTTTCTAAAAAATACAAACCAAAAGCATAAAGTCTAGCAATATTACATGTACGTTTGTATGCACAAGGCAAACTTTGGTTAATAATAATAGTTCATTTTAAAGGTGGTGGCATTTGGCAGAGTGGTCAGCAAATGATTGCACGTAATCGTTATGAGTGCATATATATATATGTTCTGCAATGCATGAAACCTGTCAGTTAGCACGTATAATTAGTTTTTCAGATAGACATCACGATTGTACGTTTTCCAGTGATTGATTCTACAACCTTCTAAACTGTATTCAAAAAACGGTATACTTAGGTTTTTAGGTAATGGTAGGCAAATCAGTTACTAACTTCTCTATTTGGTAACGTTCCTGACATGTATTCTGTAGAGGAACTGCCAAAACTTAAAACAAAATTACGGTAACAATAATATCACCCAATTCATTCACGTTAGTTCTCAATCATTAATTATGGCTCGTCACTAAAGAGGAAATTTCTTTAGTTTCATTTAACTAAGCTAACTTTCACGGAAATATGCAAAGTCAATTCACCTGCAGCCACAAAGTATATATCCATTAGCACAGAAATAGCTGTACTGGAATATAAAGTATACCACGGTTTTTTTGGGCAAAATTGGGGGCATTTGCCCACTCGGCCAAAAGTTTGCCCACTCAAATTTAAATTTGCCCAGCAGTTTGCCCACTGAAAAATTGGACCACAGAGGTAAAAGAAGTGAACATTTCTATTACGGTTTTGTTGCTGATTTTCAAAAAATCTTCAATTTTTATTTGGGGGGCTCCCGCCCCCCCAGACCCCCCGCTGGGGTTCCTGTGTCACTCACTGCTAAATTGTAACTTCATTAGCTTTACTTCACTTCACTTATTGTCTATTCCTAAATAATATGACTCCTCGAAATGTTACAAAATTTGTATTTATGAAAAAGATAGAATGTATTTATAGAAAAATGCAACTGCAGAAAATCGAAACTATGGCTCAAAACATGTGCAAAATATAAAAATTTGAAAAATTCGTTCGGCTAATGGGGAGCTGCCCCCCAGACCCCCCTGCTGTTGTTTTAATTTGTTTAAATATGTATAAGAACCCTGTATTGTATAAAAATTAAGATTGCTTAAGGCACAACTAAGGAAAACGACCGCAAATTCGATGGTATGGAATAAATCACGTTATTTATTAAAGCAAAGTTAAACTTAAGGTTAAAAATCGCTTAGCAAAATTTTGTAATTTTGCCCACCGATCTCTAAATTTGCCCACTCAATCCTAAGTTTGCCCACTAAAATGCCCACTGGCCGTTTTGAAAAAAAAACCCTGGTATATACTCCCCTTCGCAGATTGTTTTTTGTGTTTTTACTAATTTTCGTGTTCATTCATGCCTGGCATTTATTAGAATTTTGAAAGCGAGGGGGGGGCGGCGAGCCCACGGTATAGCTTTACCTAAATGTTTAGCGAAAAAATACGTAAGGATTTTTAAGGTAAAAACGCTAAACATCGCCGTTTTTAAACACCAAATAAACGCATAAGTCGTAGCTAAAATAAGAGTTTTGAAAATGTGACCTCAAAAACTTAACTTTTTGACACATCCCCAAGGGCTTGCCGAAAACTGGGGAGGGAACCGAAAAGTGAGGAGGACCCACTCCTCCCTCCCTCCCCAAAAAAATGCCCGTTTTTACTTGTCCGTTTATCTGTTTCTCCGAATTTCGTTTCACCGTTTCCGGTTGTCAGTCTGTCCGGTTTGCATTTTTGAACTGATTCATATTAGTTGCTTACAGACAGTCAGATAAGTTGAGCAGTTTTGAAGAATAAACGGACATAACTTACGGACAAACGGAAACGGACCGAGGCAAGAACCGGGATTTAGAAAAACCGAGTATAGCACTGGATCCTGATCGACCACCCATTACGACGACGACGACGAAGCAAAATCTTAATAATTTCTTCAAACACTTTGAGTGGGTGGGTTTTTCCCGCTTGACTAGAACTGATAAACTACTTTTACGTACATAGGAAGTGCACTATCAATCAGTATATACCTACTACGTTACGTACCATTAAATTTTGTCTGTGCACAATTTCCGCTTCCAGGCTCACAGGAAGCTTGTTTGCGGCTCGCCATTAAATCCACGAAAAAGAGTTGTTGGTTCCAATTTCTCAAAACTACCACAATGTACCCAACAGCATTCAGTATTTGACTAAATCTGGGATTCCAGACACTGTCCAACATTCGATTCAACTGAACCAGTCTCAGACGAAACTCGTCCAGCAATTCTAGCTGAAGTGAGAAAAATTTCAACCTTGGAACGTTCTGACGAATTAAGGAATAACGTTCGGTAACTGACTGAATCAAGGACAGGAAGACATCCACGCATTCCGGAGCCTAAAAATCAGAAGAATATAAAAGGTCACCATTTCACAACTGTTGCATCAACCTCAAACAGACCCCCTCAAGTGAAACTATCCGAGTTTGCTTTTTCTGGAAAAAATAGTTTTCCTTTTCCTCAGCATTTTCCGCATTTAACGATAACAAAAATGACTTCAACTGCTTTTCGAGGCGCTAGAAGTGAGCAAACTTAACAATTCTAAGCCTTTTAACTAGTGATGTGCGAGGATAAATTTCCCCGCTCCGGAGCTCCGACTTTTAGTGTGGAGATACATAGGTAAAAAAGTTTTGATTAAACTAAACAAATAGTTATTATTGCTAAAAAACTAAATGAACTAAAAAAAGTTTATTATTTCTACCATAGTTTCAGTGACGGAGGTACGTACGCATACGTATATGGGCATTCATACCTTCAATTCATCAACAGCATCATCACTATTTTCCCTATTTTCTGCCAACAGTCGATCCTTCCAGATATCTTCATCAGCCACCAGTGTTTCCACTTGCTCAGCGTGACACGCGTACTCCACCCTGATCCACTGAGAGAGAACAGATTCGTCGCAAACAAACAAATCCAAGACATCAGGCATACGCTCCTGGTCAGACAAAGAAGGGGGAGGGTAGTTGTACTCCCGAAGAACGCTGGCAAACAGTAGGGTTTCATCCAACAAATGTGAAAACAGCTGAAAATCACTGATAACTCCATTCTGCACCAAAAGGGGTAGATCGTGTTTAAGTCGGAGAATGGCTAACTCCACCAATCCCTTAATAAACTGATGCAAGAAGGTTTCCCCAGTGTTGTGATTTTCAGTCTTGTCAATAGCCGGTATCAAATGGTGATCTAGAAAGGGGATATGAGTGCCTAGCCAGGATGCCAACTGGGCAAAAAACCATTCCGGTTTATCCAAACAGTTGGTCTTCTGACTGCCACAAAAATGATACAAAAATCGACGTCGAAACGGTTCAAGCAAATGCTCCACAACAATGCTAGAAACTTTCAAAGGTACAGTAGTAGATAGGCGAGCTGAGGTAGCTGCTACGGGCGGCCTTTTGATTTCAAAAAGACAAAGGCTAAGCTGAATGAACTGCTCAATCAAGGATGAGTCAACTTTGGACGCCGCAAAACTATCATGAAATGGCAATCCTAACAATTTCAACAAATCTTCATATTCTTCATGTAGTCGCTGCATCAGGGAACGTTCGACTGCACTAATTGTTTCAGAAACAAACTGAGTTAAAGCAGGGGCGACCAAACTATAACAATAATAAAGTCATAAACAAACTACTATAATTACAAGTAATAAAAATGCTCCTCCGGAGCATGAAAAAGTAATATGGGTAGTTGTGAGGTTGTAAAATCAAGAGAGGACTAGTCTTAAAAATGCTTAATATGGGGCTAGGTTCAAAAAAAGAAGAGGACTAGGTTGTGGGCGAATTAATATGGGCACAGCTTCGCCGAGCAACCCATATTCGCGGACTGAAAAAGTTATATATTTTTATACGTACCAGTGTTCAGATTTAGTTATGGCACGTAAATAATATACGACTACGATAAACGAGTTTTAGTGGAAGCAAACATTTCTTTCGATAAACTCTTAATATTTATCTACTGAGCGTTTTAACCATTTATAAGAAAAGTATATATTTCAACAATAACTTCAGGATCAGGACTCTCTCCGACGATCTTCTATTTCTATTCAACCGTTAGCGTTACAATCATAGCCTTGGTTCTTTCTAGTTGCTTGTCGTAGTCCAGCACAACCAATATATACTATATACGTAGTTTACGTATATATAACTGCTGGAATTGTAATTATTGACTGACATTAATTGCTTTGTATATTATGGCAATCGCCATGGCGAAGCGTGAAAGCCCGCGAATATGGGTTGCTCGGCGAAGCTGTGCCCATATTAATTCGCCCACAACCTAGTCCTCTTCTTTTTTGAACCTAGCCCCATATTAAGCATTTTTAAGACTAGTCCTCTCTTGATTTTACAACCTCACAACTACCCATATTACTTTTTCATGCTCCGGAGGAGCATTTTTATTACTTGTCCTTCTGTCATTTTAAAGGTTCCCTTTCCAGCAGTGAGCTGACGCAGATAAGGAGCTTGAAAAATGCAATAGGCAGGGCAAATGTGAGCAAATGGGCTTTCATTTTTTACCAAACATGACTACTTTTGAAGACTTTAATTTTTGACCCACGCCGGCCACCCACCCACAGGTCGGTGGGGCCACTTTCTGTGGGTGGCATAATGACGAAAGTTGATCGCCTCGCCAAGGGCTTTCATTTGATACCAAATTTGACCACTTTAGAAGACTTTCATTTTTGACCCACACCAGACCCACAGTGGGAGGCACCCACCCACAGGTCGGTGGGGCCACTTTTTGTGGGTGGCATAATGACAAAAGTTGATCGCCTCGCCAAGGGCTTTCATTTGACACCAAACTTGACAACTTTTGAAGACTTTCATTTTTGACCCACACCGGACCCACTGTGGGTGGGCCACCCACCCACAGGCCGCTGGGACCACTTTCTGTAGGTGGTATAATGACAAAAGTTGATCGCCTCACCAAGGCCTTTCATCTGACACCAAACTTGACCACTTTTGAAGACTTTCATTTTTGACCCACACCGGACCCACTGTGGGTGGGGCACCCACCCACAGGTCGGTGGGGCCACTTTTTGTGGGTGGCATAATGACAAAAGTTGATCGCCTCGCCAAGGGCTTTCATTTCATACCAAACTTGACCACTTTTGAAGACTTTCTTTTTTGACCCACACCGGGCCCACTGTGGGTGGGGCACCCACCCACAGGTCGGTGGGGCCACTTTTTGTGGGTGGCATAATGACAAAAGTTGATCGCCCCGCCAAGGGCTTTCATTTGATGCCAAACTTGACCACTTTTGAAGACTTTCATTTTTGACCCACACCGGACCCACAGTGGGAGGGGCACCCACCCAC
>JASAND010025365.1:0-41973 GCA_030248195.1 Trissonchulus latispiculum
ACTGAAATGCATTGATGAGGGTTACGGTAGCTAACTACCCAATCAAATGCATTTCAGTTCAAACACATACAGACACATGCTTAACACCGCAAGCTGAACCCCCTCCCGAGATCTCGGGGGAGGTCACCTTATACACGTAATTTTGACATAAGGTAGGCGATTAGCCAATCAGATGCGTTTTAGTTCAAACGCATATAAACACATGGTTAACTGTGTTAACCGAGACCCCCGAGATTTGGCCTTGATATGCCGAGCATCCGTAAGCCGTGTAGGAAGGGTACGGTGTCGTACATACTCTTCCTATCATATACTCTTGGAACAACTTATAAAATAAGGCATTCTTACAAAATGGGTGACTTTGGAAGAGTTCGTACGGTCAACGAAACGGCTGTAGATTAAAATTGTGCCGAAGATGCAAATCTTAATTTTTAATTAATTTTATTATTTCATTATTTTCTACTATACATTTCATTTATTTAGGAACCGAGAAATCCCTAGACGTGAGCACAACGACTACGGGGAGCGCGGATGACCGAAAACTGGATCGAAGACGAAGTCCGGATGATTTGGGAAAATTTCCGAAACGAATTATGAGCGCCGAACCGGTGACGGAAGAGGAATTAATGAAATATCGAAATCTGGCGACAGCATCAGCCACTCCGGCAAGAAAAGCGGCTTCAGCCTCCAAAAAATTCGTGGAAGATTATCACGGATTTTTTGCAGCGTAAGAAATCAAATTTTGATCTAAGTCTTGTAAATAATAAAATATAAAATAAAATGAAAATAAAGAAATAAAATTTATAAGGAACTTTCTATAAATTATTCATGAACAGATTCAATTTGTTTCAAGTTGACAGTCTAAGTTACGTAAGAAACCTTGAACTAGACAGAAACAAAAACTGAAAGTTTCCTATTAGAGCTTGCTGCTATATTCGATATCTGAAATTCGGCGGTTTGATCCTCCGCCCTGGACACATTTCTTCAATTCTTTCAATCCTGATTCACAAGCTTTCACATATACGTATGTTGCACTATATTTTAAATAGGTATGTACACTTCAAATTTTAAACATTAATTTTAAGATTATTCATTACATCATTTTTGTTGTTAGCATTATCTCTGTACATTTCAGGCCTCACATTTGCTCACAGTTATAACCACAAAAGGCGGCGCACATCCCCGCATCCCCCTCTCACCGTCCACTAGAAAGAAAACCACCCTGATCTGTAAGAGTCGGGATTTGTCCCGAAAAAGCCCCCGTCAACGAAGACCGGGAAAATCGCCCGGAAAACGGGGAAAATCGCCAAGACAGAGCAAAATCGGAAAAATCTGTCCCACCTGCCGGCAGGATGAAACGTCGAGAGCCCATCACTGTAGCTGTGGCCTTACTGGTCACAGCTTTGCTCGTAGGTTGAATTTAAGTTTATTAAATTTAGATTTTGAATTTTTTGAAATTTTCATGTCCCAATCACATCCCACCCGAAGTTTGAATTCTTTGAGTCTCACTCAGGTGCTGAAGGGGCAATTTTAACTAGCCCTGAATCTGCTTGTATAGCTTGCTGCAGGATCTTGTCCTGATAAGATTCCCTTCGTTAAAGTAAAAACAATTTAGCATTTGTGGCCTAAATTAGATCATTAATTATTTATTAGTACAATTACGATTAATGATTTTTATTTATTATTACAGTTATGATTAGTGATTTTTACAGATTACAGATTATTGATGGGAATTAAAATTTTTTATTACCAATGGCGTTGAAGCTGTCATATGCCTGTTACAATTTTAGTTTAGATGATTAAATTAAAAACTTATACTGCTTTTCTGTGTCTTTTTGTTGCAGATACACACGGAGTCAGAACACCGACAGATGCTATGATGGAACCAGTGTCCTTACAGGAATTAAAAGGTTTTTAATTCTCGGTTTTCAATTTAATATAAATTGGTTTTTAAAATGAAAACTTAAGCATCACGTGTTGCTGTGTATGCCTGGTCATGCCTTGCACATTTCCGCAATTATTGGACAAAAATTATTCAAAACAAAAAGTTTAATGCATTGGAAATTCAGAACAGTTGTCGTAAAACACTAAAAACAAGTTATTATACGATGAAGAGGTGAAAAAAGTTGTCAGAATTTTAACCAAACCAGAAAAAAATTTTGATTTTTCTGGCCTTGCCGAATATTTTTCACGTTCAGTTTAGATGTATATATCTACATAAACTTTCTTGAAGTGAAGTGTTCACACTTTGCAAAATTTCTACTAGCTCGGTTCATTAGACTTTGTTTCTAACTTTTAGCAATAGCCAGCGCTGAACTGCGTCAACGTCAGGCAAGGATGGCTGGAGCAAAGTTTGCCGGCATCAAGAAGTGGAAAAGCGACATGAAGAGCAGGTCGCCACAACTCCACTCTATTCTGAAAATCGCGATAAACTGGTGAAAGTCATTGAAACTCACTATCGAGGCTATACGGTCAAATACTGTAGCGAATGATACCTGTTGGACTAATCTTACTTGTTCAATAAACAATTTGTACGAATTTGTTGAAATAATGCCTTATACGTTTCTGGGATAATCCAATCCTAACGGAACCAAGAAACATCGAAGCAAGAGATCATAGTTTTAACATGTTTCTATTTATAATGGTTGACATCTGTTTGTCATCATTGCTCCAGCAGGACTTCACGATAAAACCGTTTTTGTTTTTATTCGCCTTCTATTAACTTTTGGCTTAGTGCCAATGAGTTTACCCACCAATTATCCCAAGTATCGTACTGAGCTAAGGTTGATACTGTTATTGCAAGGCAAGTTAATAAGCACACATGTGCTTGGGGAGAAGGGGGTTGGGGGGGGGGGTCCAGCCCCCCCCCTCAAACATGGACCTCAATCCCCCAGAGGGGTCCCTCACCCCACCCCAGAATCCGGATTTTTGGGCAAAAGACCGGAAAAACCCAGTTTTCCGGCGGCCTCCCCAAAACTTCCCCTCCTGCACATGTCTGTTAATAAGTGTTGAAGTAATGCAGATTAGCTAGGTAACTAGATTTAAAAGTCTCTCTACGCATTTGTTTCAACTTCTTTGACGAAAAAAGGTTGATAAAAAATCAGCTTACGTAATCGTGCCATATATTACCACAGCTATTCACGTGGCTTCAGCTGATAGGGTAGTGTACTGTTATCTATCTTATTGTTTTGGGGTGCGAAATCTTCAAATCTTCAAATCAAGTCTATGTGTTCATTAAGTAAACTGGTTTAATAATCATTTACGTAGGCATGTGTTGGCTTGAACAGACTATATATAAAGGAATGGGAAGAATAGTCCAAGGTTTAGGCTTAGGTTTAACCCAATTTTTTTCGACGAATTTAGGTCATACAAGAATGCTGACATTAGGCTTAGCAGTCAATTTAGCGATCAGTGTAAGTAGATAAGTATGAGTAACCTGATCTGTTGCTACGTGAAATAGGGGAGGAGGAAAATTTCATACAACAATTAAATTTAGTAGTTTAAATGCATTAAATTAAATTTCTATTTAGCCTCCTAACCTTTTGCGAGGTATACTTTATTCCTAAAACGTTCAGTCACCTTTGTGAATTCAAAAAATCTGGATATCTTGATTTTCTCGAAATCGCAACTGTATATACTTAACAAATATAAAAAACTGAAAAATGTCCACGCAATAAAAATCAGCTCTGTTAGTCAAGTTTTAGCCAGAACTGGTGCTATACTAAAATGGTTTACAAGAGTCCATGCAAGGTCAGTATAAAAAGATTTAAATTTTTGGTTGACAGATTTTTGATCCACTGACCTCCCGTTTTCCATTTCAGATTGCCTTCGCAGCCAACCAGTGTAGGATATCTGACTCTGAGTGTGGTAAGAGCAAGCAGTGCTTTTCAACAAGTCGACTCCATCGTTACCTATGTCCCATCTAGGGACGGGAAAAGTATCAGTTTCGAGCCTAGGGCGAGCGATCTCAAATGATACCGAACCAGAATATATTACCGTTGGCTTCAGCAAGAACTGGACAAATGGTACTTGTCTTCAGCTTTTGGTGTTAAAGAGTCGGGCCCATGTCAGGATAAAAGTCACTTTTTTGATGGTTCATGATCTACTAAATTATTTTTCTTGAAGCTTTTTATTATTTGAATTATTTTCATGGGGATTCTGGGAGGTTCTTAATTTTTTGTAGAATTTGATCTGTTGCTATGTGTAGTTTCATTTTTTGATGGGGGCTCTCGGGGTTCTTGGGGGTTCTGAACTTTTCGAAGAGATTTGATGCATAACTTCACACCTATCTAGTTTCGAGAAATTTTTTGATGGGAGTTATTGGGATTCTCGAGTTCTCAAATTTTTTCATGTGTCAGTGGGGGGGAAGGTTTCATTTGTTTGCAGTTGTGGCAGTTCTCACTTCGGGGGGGGAGAAGGGGGGGGGGGACAAGAGGGACGGGTACCACGTCAAGTTTATTAACGGAAAACCCCGTCCACTTAAACCTTTATTAGAGTTTTCAATTTAATATTTTATAAAATTAATTTAGATAATTTACCATTAACTAAATAGAAACTAACAAAAATGATCAAAACATACCATGTGTACATGTGTACTGGAAAGGTGACGGTTTCGGAACAAATTGAGAAAAACTAAATTTGAAATTATATACTATGAGAAACTACTTTAAACTAAAGAAGACAAAAACTATATCACTTCACTTTAATCTGCATCATTTTACATTGTATTTTTCATGCGATTGTATGTAATAAATGAAGTATAAATTTAAGTAGTTGGTTAGGGCTTAAACCTACGATCTAGGGACCTAGTTTGTAGAATGTTTACGAGGGATAATGTACTCTTGTCCCTGTTAGTAATACCAAATGTTACTTACAGATGGAGATTTTCAGATCTTGGTTCTTCTATTCCCGGTATTGCTGAAAATGGCTTCTTCTTATCTCAGCGTGGAGGCTTTACTGACGGTCATCACTCTCTGAAAAATAAAGCATTTTGTAGAGATATACAATTCTGTGTAGAATAGGCACAGGAAAATCTGGTTAAACCGAACTTTGCTAATTACAGAATTCATTAAATAGAATTTAGCCAATTAACTAAAAACAGAAACAGCTTGACACCAGCCTCAGTGTCACGAAGCAAGGCTTAACTGCAGCTGTAGATGTATGTTTAAATTCGAGTATAAGAAAATACAGATATCAAACTTACTGTATGATGGTGATGATGATGATGATGATGATGATTGCAGTATGTGGTAGAATGGTTTGGACTGGAGGAGCTCTTGACTTTTATAGTAGAAATTTAGTTCAAAAATTTAGGCTTCGGTGTCACTGATTTGGAGTAAAGTTTTGAAATAGGTCGAAAAATTGTATGTTTGTGTGTGTAAAAACTAAATTAATGAGTGTGTGAATTGCAAATAGGAGGGGCTGGGACTTGTTTTTGCATAAAGTCCCCTATTATCATTGTAAAAAGGTGATTAAAATTTTAAAATGTGCAATTAGAGTAGTGTCCTAGTTTTTGTCTTCTTTAGTTTAAAGTAGTTTCTCATAGTATATAATTTCAAATTTCGTTTTCTTCAATTTGATTCCGCTGCTGCCACCTTTCCAGTACACATGTACACATGGTATGTTTTTTAATTCTATTGTTAGTTTCTATTTAGTTAATGGTAAATTATCTAAATTAATTTTATAAAATATTAAATTGAAAACTCTAATAAGGGTAATTAAGTGGACGGTTTTCCATTAATAAACTTGACGTAATAACGCAGGTTTGAACTGCTTCAAGTACCACAAACTAAATGCATATGATCTGCCTCAAGCGCCTCCGGCGCCTCTGCACCAGAACGCCCATTTTTATACTACTCAAGGCAACGCACACAATTTTCGGAACCCTCAGACCCGAGTACCCTCAGAACCTCCAGCAAACACTTAAAACTTAGCAGAGGATCAAATCTCCTGAAAAAATTTGAGAACCTCCGAGAATCCCAATAACCCCCATCAAAAAATTTAAACTAGATATGTGTAGTTACGCATCAAATCTCTTCGAAAAGTTAAGAACCCCCAAGAACCCCGAGAGCCCCCATCAAAAAATGAAACTACACATAGCAACAGATCAAATCTCTACAAAAAATTAAGAACCCCCAGAATCCCCATGAAAATAATTCAAATAATAAAAAGCTTCAAGAAAAATAATTTAGTAGATCAGAACGCATCAAAAAGTGACTTTTATCCTGACATGGGCCCGACTCTTTAACACCAAAAGCTGAAGACAAGTACCATTTGTCCAGTTCTGCTGAAGCCAACGGCAATATATTCTGGTTCGGTATCATTTGAGATCGCTCGCCCTAGCTCGAAACTGATACTTTTCCCGTCCCTAGATGGGACATAGGTAACGATGGAGTCGACTTGTTGAAAGCACTGCTTGCTCTTACCACACTCAGAGTCAGATATCCTACACTGGTTGGCTGCGAAGGCAATCTGAAATGGAAAACGGGAGGTCAGTGGATCAAAATCTGTCAACCAAAATTTAAATCTTTTTATACTGACCTTGCATGGACTCTTGTAAACCATTTTAGTATAGCACCAGTTCTGGCTAAAACTTGACTAACAGAGCTGATTTTTATTGCGTGGACATTTTTCAGTTTTTTATATTTGTTAAGTATATACAGTTGCGATTTCGAGAAAATCAAGATATCCAGATTTTTTGAATTCACAAAGGTGACTGAACGTTTTAGGAATAAAGTATACCTCGCAAAAGGTTAGGAGGCTAAATAGAAATTTAATTTAATGCATTTAAACTACTAAATTTAATTGTTGTATGAAATTTTCCTCCTCCCCTATTTCACGTAGCAACAGATCAGGTTACTCATACTTATCTACTTACACTGATCGCTAAATTGACTGCTAAGCCTAATGTCAGCATTCTTGTATGACCTAAATTCGTCGAAAAAATTGGGTTAAACCTAAGCCTAAACCTTGGACTATTCTTCCCATTCCTTTATATATAGTCTGTTCAAGCCAACACATGCCTACGTAAATGATTATTAAACCAGTTTACTTAATGAACACATAGACTTGATTTGAAGATTTGAAGATTTCGCACCCCAAAACAATAAGATAGATAACAGTACACTACCCTATCAGCTGAAGCCACGTGAATAGCTGTGGTAATATATGGCACGATTACGTAAGCTGATTTTTTATCAACCTTTTTTCGTCAAAGAAGTTGAAACAAATGCGTAGAGAGACTTTTTAAATCTAGTTACCTAGCTAATCTGCATTACTTCAACACTTATTAACAGACATGTGCAGGAGGGGAAGTTTTGGGGGAGGCCGCCGGAAAACTGGGTTTTTCCGGTCTTTTGCCCAAAAATCCGGATTCTGGGGTGGGTGAGGGACCCCTCTGGGGGATTGAGGTCCATGTTTGAGGGGGGGGGCTGGACCCCCCCCCCCCAACCCCCCCTCTCCCCCAAGCACATGTGTGCTTATTAACTTGCCTTGCAATAACAGTATCAACCTTAGCTCAGTACGATACTTGGGATAATTGGTGGGTAAACTCATTGGCACTAAGCCAAAAGTTAATAGAAGGCGAATAAAAACAAAAACGGTTTTATCGTGAAGTCCTGCTGGAGCAATGATGACAAACAGATGTCAACCATTATAAATAGAAACATGTTAAAACTATGATCTCTTGCTTCGATGTTTCTTGGTTCCGTTAGGATTGGATTATCCCAGAAAACGTATAAGGCATTATTTCAACAAATTCGTACAAATTGTTTATTGAACAAGTAAGATTAGTCCAACAGGTATCATTCGCTACAGTATTTGACCGTATAGCCTCGATAGTGAGTTTCAATGACTTTCACCAGTTTATCGCGATTTTCAGAATAGAGTGGAGTTGTGGCGACCTGCTCTTCATGTCGCTTTTCCACTTCTTTGACGCCGGCAAACTTTGCTCCAGCCATCCTTGCCTGACGTTGACGCAGTTCAGCGCTGGCTATTGCTAAAAGTTAGAAACAAAGTCTAATGAACCGAGCTAGTAGAAATTTTGCAAAGTGTGAACACTTCACTTCAAGAAAGTTTATGTAGATATATACATCTAAACTGAACGTGAAAAATATTCGGCAAGGCCAGAAAAATCAAAATTTTTTTCTGGTTTGGTTAAAATTCTGACAACTTTTTCACCTCTTCATCGTATAATAACTTGTTTTTAGTGTTTTACGACAACTGTTCTGAATTTCCAATGCATTAAACTTTTTGTTTTGAATAATTTTTGTCCAATAATTGCGGAAATGTGCAAGGCATGACCAGGCATACACAGCAACACGTGATGCTTAAGTTTTCATTTTAAAAACCAATTTATATTAAATTGAAAACCGAGAATTAAAAACCTTTTAATTCCTGTAAGGACACTGGTTCCATCATAGCATCTGTCGGTGTTCTGACTCCGTGTGTATCTGCAACAAAAAGACACAGAAAAGCAGTATAAGTTTTTAATTTAATCATCTAAACTAAAATTGTAACAGGCATATGACAGCTTCAACGCCATTGGTAATAAAAATTCTTAATTCCCATCAATAATCTGTAATCTGTAAAAATCACTAATCATAACTGTAATAATAAATAAAAATCATTAATCGTAATTGTACTAATAAATAATTAATGATCTAATTTAGGCCACAAATGCTAAATTGTTTTTACTTTAACGAAGGGAATCTTATCAGGACAAGATCCTGCAGCAAGCTATACAAGCAGATTCAGGGCTAGTTAAAATTGCCCCTTCAGCACCTGAGTGAGACTCAAAGAATTCAAACTTCGGGTGGGATGTGATTGGGACATGAAAATTTCAAAAAATTCAAAATCTAAATTTAATAAACTTAAATTCAACCTACGAGCAAAGCTGTGACCAGTAAGGCCACAGCTACAGTGATGGGCTCTCGACGTTTCATCCTGCCGGCAGGTGGGACAGATTTTTCCGATTTTGCTCTGTCTTGGCGATTTTCCCCGTTTTCCGGGCGATTTTCCCGGTCTTCGTTGACGGGGGCTTTTTCGGGACAAATCCCGACTCTTACAGATCAGGGTGGTTTTCTTTCTAGTGGACGGTGAGAGGGGGATGCGGGGATGTGCGCCGCCTTTTGTGGTTATAACTGTGAGCAAATGTGAGGCCTGAAATGTACAGAGATAATGCTAACAACAAAAATGATGTAATGAATAATCTTTAAAATTAATGTTTAAAATTTGAAGTGTACATACCTATTTAAAATATAGTGCAACATACGTATATGTGAAAGCTTGCAATCAGGATTGAAAGAATTGAAGAAATGTGTCCAGGGCGGAGGATCAAACCGCCGAATTTCAGATATCGAATATAGCAGCAAGCTCTAATAGGAAACTTTCAGTTTTTGTTTCTGTCTAGTTCAAGGTTTCTTACGTAACTTAGACTGTCAACTTGAAACAAATTGAATCTGTTCATGAATAATTTATAGAAAGTTCCTTATAAATTTTATTTCTTTATTTTCATTTTATTTTATATTTTATTATTTACAAGACTTAGATCAAAATTTGATTTCTTACGCTGCAAAATCCGTGATAATCTTCCACGAATTTTTTGGAGGCTGAAGCCGCTTTTCTTGCCGGAGTGGCTGATGCTGTCGCCAGATTTCGATATTTCATTAATTCCTCTTCCGTCACCGGTTCGGCGCTCATAATTCGTTTCGGAAATTTTCCCAAATCATCCGGACTTCGTCTTCGATCCAGTTTTCGGTCATCCGCGCTCCCCGTAGTCGTTGTGCTCACGTCTAGGGATTTCTCGGTTCCTAAATAAATGAAATGTATAGTAGAAAATAATGAAATAATAAAATTAATTAAAAATTAAGATTTGCATCTTCGGCACAATTTTAATCTACAGCCGTTTCGTTGACCGTACGAACTCTTCCAAAGTCACCCATTTTGTAAGAATGCCTTATTTTATAAGTTGTTCCAAGAGTATATGATAGGAAGAGTATGTACGACACCGTACCCTTCCTACACGGCTTACGGATGCTCGGCATATCAAGGCCAAATCTCGGGGGTCTCGGTTAACACAGTTAACCATGTGTTTATATGCGTTTGAACTAAAACGCATCTGATTGGCTAATCGCCTACCTTATGTCAAAATTACGTGTATAAGGTGACCTCCCCCGAGATCTCGGGAGGGGGGTTCAGCTTAGCGGTGTTAAGCATGTGTCTGTATGTGTTTGAACTGAAATGCATTTGATTGGGTAGTTAGCTACCGTAACCCTCATCAATGCATTTCAGTAGCAAAAACTCAGTAGCCAATTAAATGCTAATCAGTTCAAATGCATATACACACGCTTAACGACGCTAAGCTGAGCCCCCCGAGATCTCGGAGGGGTCACCTTATACATGTAGTTTTGACATAAGTTAGGCGATTAGCCAATCAGATGCGTTTTAGTTCAAACGCATATAAACACATGGTTAACAATGTTAACCGTGACCCCCCCACCCCCGAAATCTCGGCCTTAATGTGCCGAGCATCTGACAGGACATTGACACTAAGGAAGAGTACGGTGTCGGACTCTTCCTATCACTACCTCTTGGTTGTGCACGAGTCGAGGTTTGTAGATGCATCTTACAGTATGTAGGTATTCCCTTATTTTAAAAGTGTGCACCTGTCAAGACTCAACATTGACGGTTAGGTATTAATGGTTGATTGGATGTTATTAGCAGTTACCCATAGTATAACATGCACTGCATGTTTTCAACTACCGGTATCTCAACTATATTATTACGTCATTTACGAGTAATGTGAGACACCTTTTGTAGACTCAGTGCACTATAATTTGTATGAATCAGGGTTGGGTTCCTCCCAATGCTTAAAATATTCGGATCTACTTAGCTTCCTGTAACCAAGATAAATAAATTTAAGTTTTTCAGTAAAGATCAGATATATATTTGCAATTCAACCGATAGTCCTGCTTAGTGATTACTTTGGAAGCGTTGTTGTTGCATTTGCTCAAATTTGCTCACACGACTGGATTCAATCGTTTCCGTTGTTGGTATTTCGCCCAGTTTGGTTGGAGTTATCTCAACGGCTTGAGTTTTGTCCGGCATAGGAATCGGCTTTTCCCCAACCTTTCGCTGCATGGCGGTCTCTCGATTACTGAGTCGTCGGCGTTTATCGTCGATTCCCGTTTTACTGGATTTTCGTTCCACTCTGGGCGGACCAGCGGGTACCACCGCCGTAGTTTTAGTTTCAACTTTTTGCTCTTCCTTCGCAGCCTTACCTTCTTTCTGCAGTTTGTGATCTGTTGAAGAGCGGGTAGTTCGCACCGCGGATTCTTCGGGTTGCGAACTAACCGTTGTTTCCATCCTAACTTCTTTCGTCTGTTCGATGTGTTGGCTTTCCGTGAGCTCGAGGGCTCTCTTCGCTGATGTTTCTGTGGTTGTTACTGACACTAGCGCTGATGGATCTTTAGGTGGTTCTTTCAAAGCGATTTTCTGTCTATCTGTTTCTTCCACAGCTTTCGCTCCCGAAATTTCCTCGATACGCTTGACTCTAGTTTCTGCCGTTTTCTGCAGCTCCGATGACGCAACTCTCGCCGTTTTTATTCTACTTCCGGATTCAACCTTTGCTATCGCTTTGCTTCTAGGCTCGGATTTGACGGATTCCTTGCTCTTCGATTTAACCACTTTTCCGCTCTCTGGCTGCTTGGCAGACTTCCGGCCGCGCTTAGACCGTTTGAAGCCGCGTTTTGACAGCTTCGCCGGTTTTTTCGGACCAGCTTTGAAGGTTGACTTTTGTGATGACTTCATGGTTTTCTTGGAAAGACCAGCGGAAATTTCTCTTTTCGGTTCCTCCAAGATCTTCTTAATCATTTCTGTAGCCCATTTTTCAGGCTTCTTGAAAGTGGGCTCTCTTTTTTCGAGTTTCGTCGACTTTTGCTTTTCAAGTTTTGTCGACTTTTGCTTTCCGAGTTTCCCAAATTTAGACCGTTTTTCAGCTCTGTCAGAACCGGTTTTAGTATCCTGTGGCGCCGTGGCCCAGCTGCCCGATGTCGTTGATTTGCCGCTGACGATTTTTTCGGAACCAATTTTTCCACTCAGCATTTTTTCCTTGCTTTTCACTGCCTTGACTTTGCCAAACTTGCCTGGACCCAACTTCGTTTTCGCCGGCTCCTGTACCTGGACCAGATTGGTCTTCGAACGTTTCGGTCCCGTTTCACGTCGCAAACGCTCACTACTACTGGCAGCTTTAACGGCTTCGCCCAGTTCAAGGCTGCCACGTCTGGACGATTTTCCGGACGTTTTCTTTGTAACAGTCGCTGTCTGGCTGACAAAATCGCTTCCGGCTGTCACTGATTTCGTCAGGGACGTCAGAGACGATTTCGCCGTTTTCAGCACTTTTTCGTCGACGCTTTTGACGGCAGAGGCGGCCGATGGCTCTTCTGCTGCCGAGCGAACGATTTTCGGTAGCTGTTTCGTCTCTTTCGATTCCTTCTCCGATTTCTTCGATTCTTTTCGGAATTTCGACACCATTCGCCCGATTTTCGACTTCGTTCTTCGGCTGGTTTTGCTTTTCACTCGCTTCGGCAAAGCCTCCGTTGGTTTTTTGATTTTGCAAACATCGTCTGTGCAAACTTTGGATTCTTTGGCAGATTTTGCAATTTCTGTGCTTTTCACATCTTTTGCCTTTGACAGCTGCTTAGGCTGGCTTTTTCTTCTTGGTGTGATTTTAGCTGATTTTTGCTTCGCAGAAATCTTTCCGCCTGATCTCGACAGTCTCAGAGACTTTTTGCTTGGAATTTTCTTCGGCTGTTTGAAAGCTTTCGGAACGAAAGCGCCGGTGATCTTAGGACTTTTAGGACTTTTGGGACTTTTTGCTTTTGTAGGTACCGGTGACTTGGCTTTGGAAGAAATTTTGGTTATTCCTTTTCTGACGGAGATTCTGGCACTGCCTCTGGAAGAAGTTCTTTTGATTTCTTTTTTAGAAATTTTTGTCGATTCTTTGGAAGAAAGTTTGCTGATTTCTTTCGTTGAAGTTTTGGAAATTCGATCTTTGCTCTGAATCCGTTTCACTGCCGCCGTCATCGAAGCCAGAAGACCGATTTCCTCCGATTTTTGATCGCTTGCTTCCTCCATGGTCGATTTCGTCAATTTTTCGGATTTCGAAATCACCACTTCTTTCGTCACCTTCACTTGTTTTCCCAGGGAAGGTCTGGAGTACAGTACCATTTCTGAGGCTCTCGGGGTGTAAACATTTTGATACTGTTCGGATGTTGAGGTTTTCGATGGAGTTTTGGTTATTCTCGATGCAATGCGGGGCTTGAAACACTGGCGATACATCGGCTGTCTTTCGACAACCCCTCTGAAATAAGCAAAAGCACACACACAATCACTTTGACATTGTTTTTGAAGGACAAAATGGGTAAAGTCTAATTTACTTTCTTGCACTCTTATGTATGGTATGGTATGTATGAAGCGGACAGTCTGCCAAATCTCGCGCTACAGTGGAACAAATTATACCCAGAACAGAACTGTTTTGTGCTATTGTACATTTTGGTTGTGGGTACTGATACTGGTTTAGATTTTGGAGATGTTGTGGAAAACTTTTACATTCCAATCCCAGGAAAGCCAGTTTGAATGAGTACTCTGTACCGGAGGTCAGACTGGTATCTGATAACCTGGCATGACCTGGCCCGGAATTTGAACCCGCCCATAAATCGAATTTCTCCCGTTTCTTACTGAGTATGTCAAAAAGTACGGAAAATTGAATTTCCAGTGTGGTGAAACAACACGTGAGCTCTCGTAATTGGGGAGAGGGTAAAAACTGATAAATTAAATTAAGCGGTGTAATGACATTTTATTTTCAGGAAAATATCAATTTTAATACAAATATAAAAGATAAACTTATTTTGTCCCTTTTAGTATACAATTTCTTAAAATTAACTGAAATTAAAATGAATGAAAGCAATCCTACGTACTCCTGTTTTGCATCCAGCATAAACTGATCAATAAATTGATCAAGTCCTTGCTGCTGAGCAACTGATTTGCATCTACGCCTCTCGTCCAGCGTCAGCAGGCCAAATCGAACACAACAGATCAATTGATCAGCGTAATCGACTCGCTCCGTCTTTCGATGCAGCAACCACTTCAGGGCCGCATCGAATACGGGCAGCTCGCTGGGAGCGTCCAAATGAGAATGCGATAAAAGGTTGACCACTTCTTCACGACTCAACTCCAGGAAAGCCTAAAATAGGAATGGGACACGGGTTGCTCTAAATAGCATAGAAACGACCTTTGAACCAGTTGGTGCACAAATATATAAAAGAAGATTCTTGTAATTCATTAGCAGATTTTTTGTGACATGAGTGATGTACTTGGCATGCCGTAAATTGTGTATACGTATCGAAATCCAATAGCGCAACAAGTAATCAAATTTTTGGTTTAATTACTAATATATTCAGTATTATTAGGTTTGTATGCAGTATATATATATATATATACGCTTTTACTCATAGCTCTGTTGGATAAATCTTTTGGTATTGTGAAGCTTTTGCTTTACTTGTAATACTGGTTTCAAAGACATTGTGATTTATTGATTGACTTTTAACGTTAGCTAAATTAATCTGCACTTGGACTCAGTTTTTCCCTTGAAGTACACAGTCTTAAAATAAGCTTAAAGTTAATAAGTTCGACCTTAATTCACCTGCTGTCTAACCACAGTTTGAAATCGTTGAGCACAAACTTTCGCTACAGCTTCCTTAGTCTGCCTGGAAGTAGCACTACAGCTGTAAGCTGTCGTTAGGACCCAGAGCTCCTTAGAGTCAACCGTGGCTAATTTCACCAGATAGTTTTCCACAATCGATTTCAGTTCCCACATTTTCAGAAATCGAGCCGCCGTCAGCATTTCCGTGACAATTTCCGGAACCAGCTCAATCTGACCCTCATAGGCGAAATCGACCGATTTCCGCAGAGCCCGGGCGGTCAGGGAATTTTCGGCAAACGTAATTCGAATTGGCATATTTCGGGCATGATTTTCTAGCATATGCTTAAAGTAATCGCCGTGAGCCGCTAGTATGGGCATGTGAACATTAATGGAATCGTTACCCAGCTGCAGTATACCATCAAATAGATGTCCTCGACTGCGGAGATTACGATAGTACTCAGCCACGTCTGCCCAGTAAACGTGGCGCCTGGGCCGGGCCTGTAGCACTGTGGGTGGGCTGGGCCCCATGGTAAGGCCAGAGGTCATCCTTGACTGGGGGGTGGAGGGTAAACTTTGCTTTTTACCAAGTTGTTGCTAAACCGTTTAAGTTTCACACAAAGTGCAGGCAAGTCGTAACTACTTCTACTAAAATCGCCTGATGCTGTGAGTATGGGGATGCAATCTTAGGACTTAGTTTTGTTTGGAAAGCTTGCAATCAGTTGTAAGGAAGCTTAAATTTTTGAAGATGCTTATTTTTAACAAGTTCAAAAGATTGCTAATGTTTTTATTGGTTAAACAACTGTGCTGATTGATAGTAACCGTTAAGAAGTTTGCCCCCAAAGAAACAATATTCCGTCGTTGAACCAACTATATCGGTAATTAACGTTTACTGGATTCAGATTTCCTTTTATTTACGTAATTAGCTTACAGTAAATTTTTTGTGATCAGATTAATTTATTATGAAATTATTTAGTTATGTAGAAGTCAATTAAAAGCATCACTTTTAATGCGAAACAAACAACAGATGTTTTAGATGAATGTCTTCGCTTCGGAATATGTTGCACACAAAAACTAAGTTAAACGTTTCTTTTACTAAATAAAATTTAAAGTTTAATTCAAGTTATTAAATTTAAGAATTAAAATTTTTATATTCAACACAGGATTATTTTCGGGCGATTGTGACGGCAAGTCAGAGTTGAAAGCGGGCTGAGGGTACTCGAGAGTCGAGGATGATAGAAATTTTGCAATATGTACTTTACCAGCGCGGGCATTTGCGGTATTTCTTTTATGGTAAATCTTTACATATTTTGGAAAAGTGGTCTGGAAAAGTAAGCCAATCATATGTTCAAGAAAATTCGCCAATTCTATCAAAGGTGTGATGGGTTCCCGCTTCCATGCTCTCTAATTCCATTTCAATTAGAGTCTACAAACTTAAGCTTAAAGTACACTCTCTTAAAAAGACTTCTGTAGAAATTATTTCCTAGTTTAATACAGGAATTTTCCTAGTTTTCCACAAAGTGCGCTAATGTGCGGTCAGTCACTGACGGAGCTTCTTGTTGTTTTCGACAAAAGTAACTTTTTTAACAATCCTAAGTAAGATATCAAACTGAGAGTTCCTACGAGACAAGGCTGTCATTTTCACTTTATTGACCAGTAGATATTTATGGAAAAGGAGCGGGGGGCAGGTGCGGGGGAGGGGCGGCCAAGCCCAAAGTCTTTCTAGCAGAGAGAGACCATTACAAAAAGGTGATTACATATAATTACAAACAATTACAAACAAAATCACATCCACGGGGTGCTGGAAGACTGAAATTTTGAAAAAATTCAAAATTTTAGTCTTCAAACCTATGATCACTGTCGCGGTTTACTCAGTGTGTGTTATCAGTGTATCGAGTACTTTTCTGTGGAGTCAACCTGTAAACCAGTGAAAACTATAGGTTTAATTTGTATTGAATATTAGTCTAACTTGTAATCCATTGTACCAAAGTGTCTCCGGTAAAAACTGCCAACGATGTCCTGTAGAAAATAGAAACCCGCATTTTCTACAAAACGCTTTGTATTTATCATCTGCAAAAGTGATTCCTGCAATTTGTAATGAAGCTAGTGAGATCTGAATCTCAATCCACTTTAAACTTTATCACACGGAAGGTTAGCGCGTCCACTTATCGAAGCAGACTTAGACACTGGATTCCTGAAAGGTGATTTGTCCAAAATCACGTATTCCCTGTTGCCAACCTTTGTTGGGGTCTTCTTTGTGAGTTCGTCGGATGCACTGGATTCCAGCGGATCAGCAAGAGGGGTCAGCACTTGCTTTGACTTGATCGCCGGATTGATGATGAATCTTCCAAATCCTGGTCAGAGCTTACCTTAATCAGTCCTGATCCCCTCCTTGTGCTGAATTCCTTGTATGGCAATCGCGCCTGGCTTTAGGAGACAATCGCGCCTCTTTAGACAACACTAAGACTCTGTGTTTCGCACACCAAAGATTTATTATAAGTGATACAATGATAGTGAGTACACTTCAAACTAACGATAATTAATAACTAGCGTTATTACTAGCGATTATGACAATTTGCACTAGTTAGACACAAATACAGTTCAGTACAGTACCCAATTACTGTACCAGAGTTGCCAGTTACCGTCTTCAGTTGATTATCAATGTTAACTACCGGTTTACTGTCCGGTAACCAAACCGGTACTTAGTTGGCGAAACGATAGCAGGTTCTAATAAAGTCCTAACCTAAGGTGCAACTCACTCGAAAAGAAATTAAATAACCCTATCTAAGGTACCCTAATAAATACCAATGGAAGGCATGATTTACTATAGAACTTACGTTATTTACTGGCAAAGGATCATAAACATAGCAAATAGGCAAGTACAACGGCACAATAGGCCTACTGGACACGACGACAATTATACATCAACTGATTACATAAGCATGTAAGCTACCTTATATAAGCTAGATGGTTGCTGTTTGATATTGATACATTGATCATTCACGAAAGTTAAGTAAAGTAATTTAGGGTGGATTAACAGTTAGTAAAGTAGGTTTTTAACATCATCCCCCTGGAAATGAATTTAGCGCCTGATAAATTCCAAGATAACGAGAATGCTACCGTAATTCGAGTAAAGAATGAAAATAAGTAAAGTCCCATTTCCAACTCCGTATGAGCGGACCTAAACCGTGCAACACCGTGCGGTGCGCCATTCAGATGCCCACATAAGAGTGAAAGAAAAGAACTTCGAAAGAAAGAAAGATTTGGTAGCTATTGGTAGTCAAAATGCAAGTAACTCGAAACATAGGGGTTAGATGTTTCACATTGAACGTAAACTTGATAGCAATATTAGACTAACTGTAAATCCAATTTAGAAAAACAAGAAACGTAAGTTCACTGAGAAAAATCCCACAATAGAAAAACAAGTACCCTTAAGCCACTATTAAAGAAAACCACAATCATACAAAACCACAAGCACACACAAAACAATCACACTTACAAGTACTTACATAGGATCCTAACAATACAAAATTCACTGCTTTACAAGATTAAGATACTACATATTATCCTATACACAGTCAAAAACGCAAAGTTACCTTTACAACGATCAAAAGAGTAAATACGACAAATTTACCTTTACAACAGTGAAAAAAAGACAAATATAGGTTGACAATGGATCTTATTACATGACATTAAACAGTACATCTTATAGAGTAAATATAGCTTTAAGCTAACAGTAAAAAGTCAAAAACAGTTCAGATTCACAGATTCAATCAATTACGAAGCAATCCAAAAGTACGAACAAAACAATCCAAAGTATATAAACCATACATTAACAAGGGTGCCAATTCCTGAGGGGTCCTGTACCTGTCTTAGCCCAAATTTGACCTGCCCTTGTACCTTATCCCAAATTTGAGGGGAGGGTCCCAGCAAAAAATTCATTAGAAAAAGTGCAATTTTTGCAAATTTTGAGCGAATTTAGCGCTAAATTCGCGATTTTATAGCCATTGTAGAGCAAAATAAGCAGTTTTTAGCGATTTTTCGAAAATTTAAAAAATTTTAGCTATTTTTGGCTAAAATTACCATTAATTTTCAGTCTGACCTGCCTTCTCTGGCACTGTCCCTTGTCCCTTGGCTCTGATTTTGCTAGCCCTTGTACCGAACCTCCAATTTTTGAGGGGTCCCGTACCCCCCCTATACCCCCCCCCCCTTGTTAAAGTGTGATATAAACCCTAAATAAACCTAACTTAAAGATCCAAATAAGAAAAGTTCAAGAATTTAGTTTATCCGAAAGATAGCAATTTTCAAAGTAACCTAACTCACACTACTAAACCACAAAAACCACTACAAATATTCCAATTTATACATTCATCCCCTGGCGAAAAATACGAGTACCATCGAGTAAAAACACAAAAACAACACATATCCTATCCTGACAAAGCCAAAAATAATCCAAATCTATACAAAATCAAAGCTAAGTACACAAAGAAAGATAGACAGAAAAGAGAAAAGAACTAACAATCTACGTACTAACAAACTACAAAAAATAAAGCACAAAGGTTAAAGACACTTAATCAAAAGACAAAATATTATGGCAGTTTAAAGTTATAGTTCTTTGATGGCTGTTGGTATGCCTTGAGATTGAGCATAAAGCACCGATGGATGGAATGCACTCGAGATGGAATATAGCTGCATAGCTGAAAATAAACAAGCATTCACAACCATAAAAATACTCGTAATCTAACTAAGAGATTCAAAGTTTTGTAAATAAAGATCCAATAGAAAAAGAGAAAAGATAGAGATAGAAAAGAGAAAAGAAAAGAATTTCTAATGTTTTACAAAATCACGTTTTTACAAATGACTAAAGCTTCACTCAAAAAAACTACTTAATTACACCAAACACATAAGTACATCTTGAGTACCCTTTTTCGTCCGAGCTTTAAAAAAACTAAATTCAAGATAGAAAAGAAAAGAAGTTTTACAAAAGATAAGAGCTACTTTACACCGAAATGGCTTGAGCTTGAATAGGTGTTAAAATAAGGATAAACAATAAGAATACTGCTCTAATCTACTGCCACAATTACAAATCAAATATAGAATACAGTGAAAAATACAAAATTAGAAGAAAACACAAAAATTAAGAATAAAGAAGCTTCGCATATTATCGGATTCGAAAACTCCAGAATTAGCTTGCCCAATTAAGTAGCAAATACAAAACAAAAAACAATTCCTAGCTACTAAAGAACATATATATAGACGCTGGCATCTTGTTTTTATTGGTCCTTTTAATATATGTAGGACTCGTTTTGCCTCTTTTGAGATGCCTTCATTTTCTCTGCGTCTCTATTTACAGCATTATTCTTTTTATGGGCGTTTAGCTGTATGCATAGTAATACGGTTAACAAATACAAAATTCAAAATACAAGAAATTCAAAATAATGAAGTAGATTAAGTAAATGCCATATTAGCAAAAATCGAATAACAGTAACTCTGATTAATAAACAAAAGTCTAACTAGACTAGCAGTACAATATGTGACTTCTCGCAATCCATGCGCACACAATGCTAAACTTGACTAATAGTAAACCGTATATAAGCGACTACGCTCTATCCGTACTAGCAAAATACTAACCAAAATAACAATAGCAAGCTAATTCCAACTTAGTACCAATAAATTCGTCGTCAAAAGAAAATAATGAGGCGTTTTAGGATTACACGTATATGATTAGCCTCTGAAGATTACTTCTTCTTCTTCACAACAACAACAACAAAAGAACTAATAAATTGCTTGCTTTTAAATGACTTCACGAGAATTCAGATTAGTAAACTAGCAAAATAACAAAACAACTGCTTTAGTAAAAAAAATTCCACAAAAGTAAGCTTTCAAGTAATTCAGCTTAACGATTAGCAAAAACTATACCAAAAGTAGTACGAAAAGTAGAGAAAAAGTAAAAAAAAGTGAAAAACAAAATACAAGCGATACACGCTACCAGACGACAGCACTAGTCATATGTTTATAAGACTAGGAGCATTGTGGGTAGCTACGTACTAGGTGAAGGAAAACTTGCACTTAGCACGCAAAAAATAACGATATACAACCCGATGACCGTAAAGAATAATACCACTTTTCATTACTACTTTTATACGTACATCTGGTATATTATCCAATGTCAAGATCTGATCGTAGAGAAAGGTGACGACAAAGCTCGTGGCTGAGAAGTAATAATCATATCGGACTTTTCCAAACCAAGTCCATTTTCCATATACGTATTTTGCTTCAGCTTATCATAAGTGCTTTTTTCCTTATCGTCAGCACTTTGTTTGCCCTTTTCATCATCAAATAATAAATCCAAACCATAATCATAATTCTTTGGGGCAATAGTCAATACAGTTCCCATAAAAGCTAAAGTATCACTCATTGAGCCACTATCCGTAAGAGCTTTGTTAGATTCCACTTTGCTTCTGCCATTCTCTAACTGTTCAAAAGAATCTTCACTTGAAGGTAATACGTACACTTCCATAGTTAAATGTCTTCCAGGGAAATCAGGATCAGGAACACGTATCCACTTTGTCTCCAAATCTTGCTCTTCTTTGAGACTTTCATTCCGTTTAGCCTTTACATCCGTAGGCTGATCACGTTGTACAGAATCCAAGGGTTCATCAGCAATGGAAGGGCCAATATCGATTCCAATAAAATCCATGCAAGGGTCATAGTGTTCCAAGTCTTTCACAGCAAGAGATATGCCATCATTGAGATCATTGTGTCCTGAAGAAGTCGCGTCATAACTCTTGTCCAACTGATCACACTCTAATGAACTAACGGTCGAACTTGAAATAGTCGAAACCTGGGACCTTGAGCACGAAAAATTATGGTCTTGGCATTTTCTGACCAGACTATCTGTTTGCTTCGAAATACCGCAGGAGTTATTAAAATTATTCGAAGAAAACCCGTTCAAACAAGCGGATTTACGTTTAGGGTGGTATTGCGTCTATCAAAAGATTTTGAGTACACGATTATAGCGAGATTCCGTGGAACCAATTTAGCGGGGACTAAGCACAAAATTATTCCACGAAAATGAGCTGTCATGGTTGGAATTTCGCTGTCCAGTCTTTGATTAAAAATGTTTCCAGGAAAACTAGTTGGTTTAACTGGAAACTAGTCAATCCAAAATTAAAGGTAAAATACCTACGTTCAAGACACAAGAAATATTACAGAAAGGCCCTCCAGTGATTGGAAATAGAGTTGTGACGTTAAGAAATTATCTTAAAAAGGACATACCGCGATAACAACCGGGCCCGAGACGATCCGGTGCATGCAAGCCCGGCCCGGTGCCCGATATCCGCTTCCGCCAGAGTTGGAATCTTGCTGCCAAAACTTAAGGCGCCGGTATTTCCACGAAAGCTGGCTGACTGGGTAGGAATCATGCCGTCCGGGCTAAGGCTTTTAAATTTTCCTGGAGTTCAGCTCATAAGTTTTTCATATGTCGCATCCGCGGAATCTCGCTATAGTGGTGTACTCAGAATCTTTTGATAGACGCATATGACCTGTTTTGGGGGGTCAAAAATGTACATTTTCCAAAATTTCGACCACAAGAAGCAAAATTCGAGGGATAAGAACGTGAAATTCTGTTCCAGCGCATCGCGCTTGGCCTAAAACTACTGTTCATTTGACTCTGAGGGACCAATTTTGCAAATCGACCAGAAATATTTTGAGATTTGGGCCAAATGGCACTATGGCCATATTGAAAAACATTTTGGCCTGTGAAAAATCTCGGAGAAACAAATCTAGGAAACGAATAGCGGTTATAGTAGCAGTTAATAGGGCTACTCCTCATTGCGCTATTCGTTTGGTTCTGCCACTCCGTAAAAAATTTTTCGCCCGAAAAATCTGGACATACATCAGAGGTACGAAAATGACCATTTTTCGAAGGATTTTTCGACCTGGAAAAAGAAGTATGAGGGTTAGGACGAAATGAATGGCTGTTTCTGGTGTAGTTTCCTAGGCCACAACTAGGAATAACATTGAATTCGTTTCTGTACGTAGAACTTGAATTTCGACCAGAAAAAGTTTGAAATTTTGGATCTGCAGAATTGGTCAAAGTGTCACTATAGGAAATTCCGTTATTAAAACGTCTCAAATAACCTGAATTCGGGTTCGGAAAACAGAAAAAACCACACGAAAAACATCTGATGGGTGGGGAAACGCATATACTGAGCAAACTTGGGGGAGAAAACCATTTCTGGAATTACGTACGTATGTCGGCGAAATTGAAAAATTGGACGAAAAATTCGTAGTTCTCGGTGAAAACGCAAAATTATCATAGCGTGAACTTCTCGAAATATTACGCGGATGGGCATGAAAAGAAAATCGGGATCGAAAATTATACATACGTATGGGACACGTAGCCATTACATGGCCAACTTGGTGACAGAAAAAACACCGACGAAACTGACTCATGTGAAACTTTTTGCCCGAAAATGACTAGATCTGCGCATTGCAAAACTTCAGTGGCATATTATTGAGAAAAACACAAGCTATTCCCAAAAATAGTTCGAAAACAACAACTTTGGGAAGGGGGTAAGGGGGTAAGGGGGGCGCACCTACAAAAAAAACCGAAACTGTTCACAGTTATGTACGTATGTTTAGTACGCGTTGCGCTACAAAACGGATTCAAAATAAAACAGTACGTATACTAACGCAAAGCTGACAAAAATACTACGTTTCAGAAGAGAAAAATCGCAATTGCGCCCAAAAATAGCGAAATTTGCTCAAATACAGAAAAAAATGAAAATTGTCGACGAAACAACTGGGGAGGACGCACGTTTTTTTCCCAAAATGGGCATAATTACATGAAAGCAGCATATATAGCGCATGTACGACCTTCTGTTCGCCTAAAATTGACCAAAACTACCAGTTTTCTAAAGCACGTATGTTTCCAAATGTCAAAATTTCGCCAAAAAACCGTCTAGAAATGCATTTTTTCACAAACCAAAGACTAACACAATATGCGTCTGCTCGAAAAGTAGTGCTTACGCGCTCACAAAACAGAATTTCGCTTAAAATCTACCCAAAAATAGAAAAAACTTAAAAATTCGTCGAAAATAGCACAATTTTGACCTCAATCGGCCTTATATATGTATACAAAAAAAATGCGAAATCGTCGACATAAATTGCTTCAAATGAAAAAAATAAACATTCCTGATTAAATCACAAGTAGGGGGGGGGTTGGGAATATTGTTATAAAGGACATTTGCGTCGATAATTGAAAAATTTTCAACAAAATATGTCCAAAAATTGGTATTTTGGGGGGTGGGGGGGGTACAAAATCAAGTCAAAATTACGTTTTTGACACAAAAATCAGTCGAAAATCCTCCTAGAACGACATTTTGCGTCTAGGATGGTCGTTATTTGAAGCAATTCAGCCTAAAAATCGTTCGAAAAATCGATTTTCGGTCACTTGGGGGGGTTTCGAAATTTTATCCTAAAATTTCCGAAACTTCGAAATTTTGGCGATTATGGGTCCCCAAAAATTATACGACGCTTGGGGGGTTCCCAGAAAAATTATTCAGCCAAGAATTTGCCAAAATTCGACGAAAATTGACCTTTGGGGGGATTTGGGGGGGGGGTCAAAATTTTGCCCAAAAATGCCTAAAAATTGCAATTTTCTAGCAATTTCGGGTCCCCAAAAATTATACAAGCCTTGGGGAGTACCCACAAAATTTATTTAGGCACAATTTTGCAAAATTTAACAAAATTTACTCTTGGGGGGTACAAAAATTTACCAAAATTTGGCAATTTTTGCAAAATTTTCACAATTTATGCTCTAAGATCAGCTTCTGTTGCTTCTCCTTTGTGTCAAGGTTTCTCAGTATCGAGAAAGTTCGGCACAAAGGTGTGGAAAAACCCACGAAAAATTTTTCCTAACTACAAAAAAAATTTTCAAAATTTTCCCGTCTTGGGGGTGGGGGGGGTGGGGGGGTTTGGGATCCTGTCTTAAAACTACCTAAAATTTACTGCAAATAAGGTTATTGGGCTGCCCAATTATTATATTTAGGTTATTATAAAATAACGTTATTATTAACGCAGTATCAGTTATTTTACCGTCCCCCAACTCAGAACTTCTGGGGGGGGGCGGGTGTGGGTGGGGGTAAGACAAGTCCCCCAACGGACAAACCCGACTCTCTAAATTTTTCATTTTTCAAATCTGACGTTTCAGACTGACTTTGGTCTGACTGCGAACTTTCAGAAGAATCATACTCAAAAAGAAATCTTCCAGGGAAATCTGGGTCTGGAATCTTATGAGAACGTCGTTTCTGAACAGATTTCACCTTTTTATTTGAACGAATTCGACCTGATGATGAGCTAGGTTCGTCTTTTCGTCTGTTATCGTCATTAGTTTCCCTCTCCACATTCGAAAATGAATCTTTCGCTGCATTTTCCTCGGAATCAGGTGCCTCATCAATTGTTCTGAGTCGATTTAATCGTGTAACTAGTCCGTCTTGAGACATATCCAACGTTGTTTCCGTTCCATTTGCTATATTTGCATTTTTCGTCTCTGACTTTTTGTATTTTGAGGCATCTGACAATTTTGCAGCATTAGTTGTACAGGTTTCATCTTTCTTGTTTGAATTCGTCAGAACTAGGTCACCAGTATCAGTGACGTGAACCGTCGAATTCCTACCTACAGATGATTCCTGACTACCTACCCCAGCTACCCTAGCACTAGATACTTGCTGACTTGCTGTTGTCCCTTGCTGTGTCACATATTGGCGCCAATTTGTACTTGGGAGAGCGGCAGAGTTTCCCCTTGAAAACCTGCTGTTTTCCCAAATACGCGCACTTTGAGTTTGATTTGCCCCTAAAAGCAAATTCAATGGTTGTGGCACTGCAAGATACTGTTGCACATTAGCATTTCCATTATTGCCACCAGCTGGAGCTCTGGTAGTACCGGAACCCGTACCAATTCCTGAAATTTCGTGGCCCTCCACGAAAATTTGGTACACGTGGAGCAGAATACTGATTTCTAGAATAATTCTCCCGACTATAGGCGTAGTAGCGGGAATTATTCTGATAGTTTGCATTTCCATTGTACGTATTTCGAGGAAATGTAGAAAAACCTCGTCTAAACGTTCTATTCTGAAATCTACCAGAATTTACAGGAAAAAGTGGAATCAACGGCTGAGATAAAACATTATGTACACGTTGCTGTTGATTCTGCTGTACGTTATGGCCATTCTGAGGAGATCGAGGAAAAAGGGATGGGGGGTTAGGGCTATTTAAAGCTTCCACCAAAGTACGTATATCCAAATTTTGCAACAACCTTTGCAATTCCGACTGTAAAAGATTTCTGGGGTTTTCCGTGGAATTTTGAGATCTAGAACCCCGAGTAACATCTGCATACGTAGGTGTAAAAACTGTACAAATCTGATTAGCATTTAAAACCTTTTCATCCGGAAAAAGTTTCGAAAGACCCTCCAAAAAATTTGGGGTTTTTTCCGACACCAAATTAACTTGCGGATTTTTCTGCGTTATATACGTACTTGGCTTTCCGGGTGGGGATTCTACTGCGGAGGGGCACCCCCGGAATTTGCTGTGCTCCCCGCTTGCTGAAAATTCTGCAGAAAATTCACCAACTGGCTAGTAGGGTCCATCTCCTGTTGGACTGGAGTGAGGAAATTTACGCCGTTTTGACGATTTGTGCGAAAAACCCGACCACTAGGGTCCACAAAAACATTCGCATTTTGATTCCGGTTGTTGGAATTTCCTCCCCTACGGCCTCCTCGACCGTTATAGTTTCCTCGGTTTCCTCTATTCCAATTTCGGCCAGAATTTTGATTGGAATAGTCAGAATTATCATAATTTCGGTTGTTATTGTAATTCCCTCGAGAATTACCACGATTTCCAAATCCACGCCGATTTGGATTACCTCTGCCTCTAAATCCCGAATTCTGTTGGCGATTTAGAGCGCATTGCGGCGAGATATGGCCAGGATTTCCACATTTGTAGCAAATCCTCTGATCTTCGGCCTTTTCGTCAGTAGGTTTTTCCTTCGATTCTGTAGATGCCTGTACGGCATTTACCGCACCAGAAGCTGAGCTCGTAGAGGGTTTTTCTGAGCCCGCTGGCTCACCTTTCGTAGCTTCGAGAACCAAATCCCTCTGAGCATTTCGAATTTTGACCTTTTTCAGCTCCTCTTCCAATTCCTTGAGTTTCAAGTCCATAGGATCTAATTTCTCCGTTTCGTCCGAAGAAACCGTACAAACTTTCGCCTTAGATTTTCCCCGTTTTGCTCTTTTCCGGGTTTTTTCTGCTTTCTCAGATTTTTCGGATTTTTCCGATTTATCCGACTCGGCTGAGTCAGAGTCACATTCCTCTTCACACGCGAAAGTTGGACCACAATTTTTCGCAGTTTTACCATTGTATGTCCCCAACTTTCCAGATCAGAAAGTAGCGAAACTCCAACGTTTTTTAAACTGCTTTTGAGACCTTTTCTGAGTTGCTCGAAAATATATACTGCCCTCTCGTCATCAGTGGCCTTGGGAAATGCTTTTCTAGCCAAAATTTCCAAATCTGACACAAAATCCTGAACATTTTCACTGGATTTTTGAGTACGTACATAAAATTGCCTGGAATGTTCCACAGCAGTTTTCTGGACCGGCTCAAAAAGCGTTTTTAGGAGTTCAACCATCTCCCTGTACGTACTTGGCATTCCCAATGAAGAAAGTCGATGGATGACTTTTTCACCCAATTTGGCCAATAAAATCGAATAAAATTTATCTTCGCCGATATCATTTGCCTTCGCAATGGCCTCAAAACTAATAATCCACTCGTCGGGAGTTAGAGAGGTTTCCCTCCCGTTATAATTGCTCAAACCCTTAAAAAGAGTTATCAAATTCTTCAATTCGGCCATTTTTTGTTCTCTTTCTTCACGTAAACGAGCTTGAAATCGCGTTTCCAGATTTCTTTGCACCTCGTAAATTTGCTCGATCGTATCAGAAACTTGGTCAAAAATCTCCCAAATTCTACCAAAACTCGTATTTGTAGTATCTTCCTCCGGAATAACTTCAATGGCGAGGAAATTTTACAAAAATATCAAAAAAGTTATATACGTATACAAAAAAAATTACCAAGTCCTGTCACGGTCGCCAAATGTTAACTACCGGTTTACTGTCCGGTAACCAAACCGGTACTTAGTCGGCGAAACGATAGCAGGTTCTAATAAAGTCCTAACCTAAGGTGCAACTCACTCGAAAAGAAATTAAACAACCCTATCTAAGGTACCCTAATAAATACCAATGGAAGGCATGATTTACTATAGAACTTACGTTATTTACTGGCAAAGGATCATAAACATAGCAAATAGGCAAGTGCAACGGCACAATAGGCCTACTGGACACGACGACAATTATACATCAACTGATTACATAAGCATGTAAGCTACCTTATGCTAGATGGTTGCTGTTTGATATTGATACATTGATCATTCACGAAAGTTAAGTAAAGTAATTTAGGGTGGATTAACAGTTAGTAAAGTAGGTTTTTAACATCAATATTATCCTAATTTATGGTAATACTACCCAATTTATATGTATTTTAGGGACAAGGTTCAACAGTACCTCTTCTTCTTCTCTTACTTACACTTGGTCTCTATTAACTAATGATTACACTGTCTCCAATACTCTGCTAATCAATACCTATGCTTTGCCGTGCGCCTATATGCTTGTGCTGTGCGACTCTTTATCCGTCCTTACAAACGGATTACAAACTACAAATCAATTAAACTGCAAATCAGCAAATATTAATTAAATTAAACCTGGGGTCGGTCTGTGGGTGAGTCCCCGAATGTTGGACACTGCTTTCCCTAGGGCCCGCTCCAACACCTTGACAGGGTTACTATACGGAAGTGTCTATTGAGGAAAGATAAAAGGGGGGGATTTCTTGGTTCTGTCTTACCTAATCCTAATTAATAAAATTTAGTACAGTTCAACAAATCGGATGGTTTCTTCTGTCTTCAGGTCGATGAACTCTGGCTAACTCTCTCTAACTCTTCTAAGCTCAAGCCAGAGACGAGGGGGAGCGAAGCTCCAAAAACAATGGTGGGGAAAGGAGTGAAATTGGCCATTTTTGAGCAGAAAGTTCTAGAGTTAATTTTGCAACACTTTTGGTAAGATTATAGTTCCCAACTTGAAATCAGGTGCATGCGAAGTCGTCTCTGATCTTGCCCGTAGCTGCGTTCTAATTCCACAATGTACCTACAGTGATAGATTCCACAAATCGGCAACGGGCAGGGTTCACGTTTGGGGATCACTTCCGGATCCAATAGTCTCAGATAAGCACACAATGACCACGGGTTCCTCGACAAGACTGAACGCTTCCACTGGCTGCTCCAAACTGGATAGCTCACGGCTCCGAATCCTGATCAGCGACTGTCCGCGCACTTGAATCAAATAAGTTAAAACCCATTAGTACAAGGTTACGGTGCGGGAATCGAACCCAGCAACGATTACTCGTTCTTCAGCTTTTCAGGCCGAAAATGCGTATTTTGGGTCTTTTTGGACTTGCAAGTTGACGAATTGACTTGAAAACGTATAAGAATTAACCACTTTCCGATTTATTGCCTTTCTTGCTAAATTGGTTGTTTTGGCTGTTTACTAGCACGAAATGGGCATTCTTGGCCATTTTTAGCTTGAAATTGACTAAATTTGACTAACCTTGGCGCAATTTTCTGAGTAGCCAAGATACTTGGACAGCGCTTCCGATTTTGGCCGAATTTTATGGGTTTGCCGCGAGAAATAGGCTTATTTCCCGTGGTCAACTGAATATCTTGAATACCTTCGAGACTAGGCCTTTTGAGTGACTTTTCGGTATTGGAAGATAGCCAATTGCTACTGTAATTAAACTAACTACTGCTTATCTATTTATTTATATAAAATTACCGAAGCTTACGTGACACTAAACTAAGAATTAATAGTTACTGGCTGTTAACTTAAAATTTTCCCCACTTGGTTGCTTCTTTGTTTTAATTAACTAGCTAATGAAAAATTACAGTTACCAGGCTGTTTTTGAGTGAGTTTTCGCATGTAGTTAAATTGAGTTAGTTTGTGCAAAAATGCTAAAACTCACTCACACACTGTCTCAGCAGCCATCCTACGCAGTTCCTACTTACCGACTACCGACCTACCGAACTACTTCTACATCTAAATTCCTACCTATCTAAAGCCCATAGGGGACGTCCCGAACCGCTACTCGATCCGGTCCCTGGCAATCCCGGCAGCCAGGCGAGTGGAAGTCGCGCGTACTACCACCCTATCACTCGGGCATGTTTTAAATTTCTTCAAAACATATATAAATTTAGGGATTTTTGATGAACGAAAACCCGAGTGAAAGTGGAATCATTTTGTAGAGCTCGAAAAACTGAACATTTTTTGTGCTTACAGCACCAAAAAATGCGTAGTATTTAAAGATAAAATCTTAGTTAAAGTTTACTGAACAGTGAACAAGTTGAACAATTGCGCACGCTTAACACTTCCTGTGTTAACGTTAATTTTATTTTGTTAATTGATGAATATTCAATTATTCGGTACAAAAGTTACCTCATTTTGTAGAGCGTGAGAAACTGGACATGATCCTTTTCCTGCTGCGTCACGATGCAGCAGGTCTACTATAATCGGTTTTTAATGTAGTTTATCACACCAGCACTGGAATTCATAGCTTTTCCCATAAAATACACAAGGTATGTTGTAAAAATTCAATATTTCTTGGTAATATGCAAATTAACTTTTTGCAAGCAAGGAAAATTTGGGATGACGTGCTGGGTGTGTGTGTGTGTTTGTGTAAAGAATGTATGTATTAGTGTGAAAGTATATGTTAACAATCACATTACTCAATAGTGTATACTTTTACACAGGGCCTTCACTCTTTTCCATGAAGCAGTTTTTTCCAGCTGTGTCAGTGTCTAATAACTACATAGGTATTAGATCTTGCACATACACGCACTCACACAATTCAAGGCGGAATGCAATAGTTTACACTATGGAAAATGATATAATAAAATCATGGCTATTTTTAACGCGTACTGCAGACCAGGTACCACAGCTTTTTTTCGAAGTTGAACTTTGAATGGAAAAACCATGAAAGAACATTTTCCACAGAACTAATCAACTAATCGTCAAAGCAAGCTGCAAGTGATGCTGTCATTTTTTGTCATTCTGGTAATATCCCAAAACTCATTGGATTAGCTTTTACCGATCAGGACAACTGCAAGGTCGATTACGTTCTGCATGCATATATATGCATACTTTTCCATAACAGTGTTAAATACTCGCAGCAGGCCTATATTTTCCGGTAAATATGGTAAAAACAAATTCATTTTGCATAAAGCTTTTGCTTGTTAAAACAGATCAAACCGTCCAGCTGTTCGTGAGAAAATCAAGATCAAAGTTTGTGTCCACACATGCGTAATTTGTACATACAGTGTATTAAAGTCTGACCAAAAAATGTAGGGAGCGAAATTGTTTTGTTTGTACTGAATTACCGGTACATTTTTGCTGCAGCAATTTTCTGAACCGTCATGGCATGAACTTTCTTTTGGTTGAAAAAATTTTTTTAAAAATTAAAATTCATCAAAAGAAGCCGATTTTTTAAGTTTTGAAAGATAAGTAGAAGCCAGCAACTAGCCGTTCGGCAGAAAATTAGCCCTTGTCCTAGACATTTTGAATCTCGAATATCAGGTCATTTCGTCAAAAATTGCGATAGTTATTCAATTTTTTGATTTTCAAAATCCTTTGATCTTTGCCGCTTTTCCAACTTTGACTGGCCATTACTCGCGACTCACTCAATGCAAAAATTTTTTAATTGGATTTTCAGGACCGCTTACACGTCAGCTTTCATGTGATATATGTGGTTTTTCAAAATTTGAAAATCGATTTTTTCGAAAAATACCACTTTTTGATCCAAAATTTCGATAATGCGAATACAGCAAAAGTGGGTAAAAATAACATTATCATAAATTTTAATCTGAGCTGAATCCGACGACATAAAGTTTTCGTGGCTACGACTTAAATTGCCCCAGCAACGAATTTTTAAACAATTTCCTATTTCAGCTGATTTCTGACAAGTTGTGCTATATTGTGCATTGATATGCCGCAAATAGTGTAAACTAGCCAAAAACCGGCTAAAAAGCGAAATTGTTTAAAAATTCGTTGCGGGTGCAATACAAGTCGTAGCCACGAAAACTTTATATTGTTAGATCCAGCTCAGATTAAACTTTATGATAATGTTGTTTTTACCCACTTTTGCTGGATTCGCATTGTCGAATTTTTGGGTCAAAAAGTGGTATTTTTCGAAAAAATCGATTTTCAAATTTTGAAAAACCACATATATCACATGAAAGCCGACACGTAAGCGGTCCTGAAAATCCAATTAAAAAGTTTTTGCATTGAGTGAGTCGCGAGTAATGGCCAGTCAAAGTTGGAAAAGCGGCAAAGATCAAAGGATTTTGAAAATCGAAAAAATTGGATAACTATCGCAATTTTTGACGAAATGAGCTGATATTCGAGATTCGAAATGTCTAGGACAAGGGCTAATTTTCTGCCGAACGGCTAGTTGCTGGCTTCTACTTATCTTTCAAAACTTAAAAAATCGGCTTCTTTTGATGAATTTTAATTTTTAAAAAAATTTTTTTCAACCAAAAGAAAGTTCATGCCATGACGGTTCAGAAAATATATACATTGCTGCAGCAAAAATGTACCGGTAATTCAGTATAAACAAAACAATTTCGCTCCCTACATTTTTTGGTCAGACTTTAGTTCAATGCACACGTGCTGGTTGCCAAATTGCTGTTGTACATAAGCTAGCTTGAACTAGTTCTAGTTATAACCCGTGTAGCTCAACTGGATGAGCACTGGATTCTTAATCCAGAGGTCCTGAGTTCGAATCTCAACAGGGGTTTATTTCTTTTTTTAGGTTTGGTTATTCTTTTGCTTTTTAAAACTGAGCATTATGACTGACATAATTTAGTTATTTAATGTTGCGAAGCATGAACTAATACCCATTTTGAACAACACAAATGATACGCTTACCCTTAACTAAAACTACACCGCTTAAACCGTTTCCAACTAGGAATTTACCAACACAACAAAACTCCAACTGTTTCTGGGATTAAAACTAAGTAACCTGCTAATCCGCTAATCGGACATCTGCTGTAAAATACTTAATTGTAGCGAATTTCATGCTATTGTGTGCATTATTCCTGTTATAGTTCTGGTTCGGCTAGTTCTGGATTCCATGAATGCGGCTCATCCGTCCCCTAATCGCAGGGCTACCTACACGGATGACCGGGAACCCAACAGATTTACAGACCTAATTCGGGGTCCCCGTGACCCTAGGCTGCAAACCTTTTCCAAACCACCGAATATCCCAACGTTTCCACGCAAAATTCACACTACATTCACTCCGAAAATAGCATTTTCGCGTCAAAGATGCATCCAATTTTGAACCTAATGAAACCCTAATTATTCCCGTTTAGGGGGCCAAATTGCTACTCAATTTGGCCCAATTCCTGCCTAATATCCGAGTATTTGTGCATTCATTCTGGCAGTTCCAAGACCCTTATCGAACAAAGGGGGTTTACATGGTATGCCCTTATTCGCACTCACAGTTACACAATTTCTGTCTAAAATTCACACTCTAGAAATGGGGCTACCCTTAGAACCTCACAACCCATGAGGAGTTTGCCCAAGAAGCCAATTTTTTGGGGTCACATCCACAACACAGTCATACCAACAATTACGTAGATAACTGGACAACATAACACAAATCCTGGCACTTCCTTACCTAAACCTATCTACTTTTGTCTGCACATTTTAAACAGTTAATCTGGTTATTAACTTGACTTCCATCCAAATTAACTTGACGTGGGTTTGGGAAAGCTTGAACGAGTAATAATTGCTTAGGCAATTATTACTAAAACAACTACAAACACAATCCGCCAAGGACAGCTTCTATTTAACTAAATTAATTACGGGGAAGTTGGCCATTCCCCGCAAGACAGCTCAATAATTAATTGTTTAAAACGATTCTGATTTTTAAGTCCTAATAATGTAAATGAGCCGACCTAAAGCTAAAAAAAGTTATAATCAAACATGAAATCTTGATTTGTGGGTGCCTCCCTGACGAATATGGCCGGCAATTCCTAATTGTCGGCTGTGGGGAGAGTCAATTCCTGAATTTAACTCAATTTTGATTTGAGGTCGTAACCAAGGGACCTCCTAACTCAATTCAAAGGTGGGTCCCCACTCAAAATCCCAATTCATTACGAAACCTCGAAAATTACATAAAAAAGGGTAAAAATTGGGCACAAAGCCCCTACTAAAAATTGAAGCCAATGCGGCCGTGGCGATGGTGGTAATTCAACAGTAAAAATTAAGGCCCGAAGGCCAAATAAAAAGGAAAATTAGGCCAAAAGGGGCCACTTGCAAAGTTCTACAATGCGTTTCTAACGTGCAAATTCGGCCGAGCATAATGCGCTCACATGGCCCTCAACGTGTGGTGCTCGCCGTGTTGACTCAGCTCCTCTCCTCTGACCTGTGTGGGTCAAAGGAGATCCCTAACTCGCGTCCTTAGTGCACTTTGTGTTCCCGGCCAAATCGCTGGCACAACCGGAAAGTGCACTGCCAAGGAGAGGAAAAACACGGCCGCTCTCGGCCAAGGCTCAGGCGAACACTGGATAAGATTTTGAATTTTCCAGTGAGCTGACAGGAGTCTGACAGCTCACTGACACTTTGACCTTTTGGAAATTCTCTTTGATTTGGAGGAAAGCTTCCAGAAGTTTCTGAAAGCTCCCTATCTTAAAACATGTGCCCGACGCGGGCTGACCAAACAGCTGGTCCGTTGGAGGCGAAATTAATGGGAGAAAGTAATTATGGCCCTCCAACTGACCCTTTTTTGATGAATTTCCCAAGCTGAATTTGGGGGAAACTTTCTATACTTTTTAGTTAACACGTAAAGGTAACCAAAGGGGATATTTCCTGCTTAAAAATTAATTTTCACCAATTGAAAAACGAAATAGTACCAAATAAAGGCCTCTCGGGGCCCATTATGAAGAACTAAATATTAAGTGTTGATTTGACCATAACATTTAGTAAATTTTATGTTTACTAATTTTAGGCGCTCCCTTGTTTCCAAGCCCCTTTCTTTACTTTCAGGCTTGACCTCCTGGCCGAAAACCAGGGATGCCGCCCATTAATCCTGGTAACAATTGCTTTCCTTCGCTGGAACTCAGAGTTTCTAACTGAGAAGACAAGAGGGCAATTGTTACTCAAAACTTGTGCCTACAAAGAACTACGTAATTTTTGACTAACTAAAAACTAAATATTATTATTCTACGTACGAAAATACCTAAGGGCAAGGCTAACTAACTTCTATTTGGGAGGGGTTTGATCCCCTCCGATTGTATTACTACACCTAAAGGTGTGTACTAACTCCCTTCTCTGCGAGGCAAATCTTTGTTGGGAGAGGGCCAACAGAGGCCCAGCCGAACGAATGAAAAGGGAATGGTCGTAACAACACGTGACTATTACGTTTTATTGCAAGGGTCACAAGAGGCCAATATTATGAAATTAAAACGTAACTAATCAAAACTTTTTTGGCCTATTTCTTTCGCAATATTGGGAGTTGAAGGACCGGGTTTGAATTTTCGGAACCGGAAAAGAATTGCCTTTCAGATGAGCCTAAATTATACTTTCACCAAAAATCTCAAAAATTAGCTAATTACTACCTAATTATCGCAAATTAAACACAACTAACACATATGAACACCAATTACTGTTATCTTATGCAGCTAACGAACTAATTATGACCTTTAATTAAACCATCTTCCAATATTGCACTTATTGGCAATGTGAAACGTCTTTAAACAGAGTTCTCTTGCTAAGTTACTAGTCATTTCGCAATATTTGCATCCGTTTGTTTCAATGATTTTAAACTGTTTTAATTGAGGTTAGATGTACTTCTCGACAATGGGAGGCCTTATTCATGGCCTGGGAAGAGTACCGACTCCTCCATTACGCACTAGGAACGATGATTGGGCCTTTTACTGACCCGGGAAGGGTAACGACCCCTCCATTATTAGTTGGCAAACGTAATTAACCTTTATAAAGCTGCATTCCGCTGAGGTTCTATTCCATCTTAAGTCATTTGGGAGGGTTATAGTGCTACTTCTTGCCTCATTTTTCAACCACACTAGAACCTATGTCCCTATTCGTGAATTTCTGAGTGTTTCGAACCAACTGGCAACCTTCACATTCAGGATCTTACAGACACATCGCTTACAACCAAGGTATCAGATAATTTGACTAAGAATCACAATCCATAACAAACTGAGCTTTTCTGTCTTTTCTGTCATTTTTTTAAGTTTCATTTTGGTTTTTACATTACAAGCTCCACAAGTAACAGGGCTAGGTTTTTGACTAGGGGGAGAAACCAAAACGCTGAGAAATTCCCGAAATCGTAACCCATACTAGAACACTGTCATTACTTCACCAGTTCAATTACCGAATAATCAAATAAGCCCCAAAATATCAATTCATGGAAGACGGATAAAGGCTTGCGCTTCGCATTCTGTGCAGTGAGTTCGTAATCGCTCCTGACTACTCAACTATTAACTACTATATTACTAACTAGAACTATTTCTTATTCAAAAATCACTAAACACTTACGGCCATCCTAGCCACTGCAAAAGTCTGCTACTATCTGCTGTGTATTGCTCATATAGTGACTACAATCAAATGCTCATCTGGGCGGGGTCCCTGCGGGGTTGCCCTATCTTGCCCAGAAGCAACTACAACTCTTTTGCTGGGCGGGGTCCCAGCGGGATTGCCCTGTTTTACCCAGAAGCTACTTCTTTTGCTGGGCGGGGTCCCAGCGGGATTGCCCTGTTTTACCCAGACACTATTACAACTATTCTGCTGGGCGGGGTCCCAGTGGGATTGCCCTGTTTTACCCAGAAACTACTACAAACCATTAAATTCTAATCAACTTCACTTCTATCCAGAGACTAAACTACCTACTAAATCTTCCTCATACTAACCTATATTCAACAAACCACATGATTAGAGGCCAATTGCGGCCCTGTCCAACGTTCTGCCAATCGCGGTGTGAACGTGGGCATTCTGCCAACCGCGGTGTGAACGCTTTAGTCTATTTCTGTATACCTTGTCCCTTATCAAAAACATCGAACAATACCGGTTACTATTTAATTAGTCCATTCCATGTCACTTTCCAAACAATATAATTTTCATAACCAACACGACAAGAGTATTGATGCCACAAATTATTTCTCGTCTGATACTACTCTATAAACTCTGCCTTGTTCAAATCATCAATTCCCCGTTTTCAACTCCTACCTCAGTAACCGATAAGATTACAAATGTAACAAATAAAGAAAAACACAAAGTACAACAAGGATTATACTACATCAGTTTGATGTGATCTTATCTTTTCCGTCTTTAAACTGCCAATACCAACTTTTGAAACTTTTCACAAACTTGGAATACTTTAGAAACCGTCACAAGTATTACCATTAACAAAAGCAAGCAAACAATAACAACCTAGGTAAACGGTACTGAAATTTACAAATTACTAAGCCTGTACACAGTGGAGAAATCTTACGTAATCACCGCTTAGTAATAAGACAAACATGAGTACTAACGAGTATTACTGGCAAGACAGTGCACAAGCAAATATTAAACAAATAAACATAATACATATCGACGATTAATATAGCCACGAATAAGACAGCAATTCACAGCAAACAATTAATAGCAAAATACTAAACCTGACTAACTATTACACTCGTTTTGATTATATTTTCCATTTCTTTAGACTTCTTACTATAGCTTAACAGAGCTTGCGAATTCCCTTGTTTTAGTTCCTAGGTCAAATCGCTGACCTTTTCCCAACCACGACCGAATAACCAAATAATAATTTGTAAGAAACAATTATTCTATACAACAGTAAGCAATAGTCATCCTTTACTACAATTCACTGAATGTACACCTAGCTAACCTTTACAGTCAAGTATCATGTATTTTTTGTCTTTTCATATTAATAAACTCCAAATCATACTTACAAAGGTTACTCTACTGTTCTCCTTGTAAAACGGTTGTTTTGGCCTTTTTCTTAGAAATTGCAGTAGACGGTCAAAACTTCAGCTCACACAACTGTACATTACCAAAAAATATACAAACACGTCATAATTCATACATTGACAGTTCAATATTTTTGGTCTTTTCTATGCCATTTTTTTGACTTTTTGACAATATAACCCTTTTTATAGGTTTTTCATAGATTAGCCCTATACAAAATTTACCTACTAATTGCACCGGTGGGGAGGGGGGTCTTCCAGAATGTTAGGGTGATCCTGGGGCTCAGGGAGTTCCAACAGACGGCAGAGGTAATTTTCCATCCTCTCCTCTGGGGTCAGAGGAAGGCATTCCGGGCAGGTGCAGAGATCTTCTGCCTACTGTTCCTCAATGGTGGCAATGGCTCTTTGCCGGCAGAGAATGCGCAACTCTCCAACTTGGCGTCAGTACTCTATGACCGGGATGATTCCCTCAGCAAGGCAACTTTTGAGCGCCTTCAATTCTCTTTCGACATAGGCAGGGACGTGATCCTTCCACTCCCTGCGAAGTAGGGGGACCTCAGGAAGTATAAACTTGGATTACTATATCCCAGTGAGAGTCTACTCATAAAATGTGTCCACTGTACATTTTGCTGAAATGCAAGATATCGATGGTGATCTTCATTTTGATGACTCCTGCCACAGGGCTCCATCTACCCATTGAGTTAGAGAACCAATCTTCATGTCAACGAGGCCCCCGGATAGTCACTAGAGGTAGCTTGATTCCAGCCATACGTCCCATCTGCCTGCAAGTTATTGATCACTACCGTATTCTCGCGCTTAAGAGAACATGTTCTCTTAAGTGAAGTACGGGCAAAATCGGAAAGTTTTCTTATTTCACTTAAGAGAACACGCTCACTTAAGAGAACATGTTCCTTTAAGTGAATGTACAGTATCGCAAAAAAGCAATCATCGGCTTTACTTATTTATTTTCTATAGTTATTGTGGTCATTTTTATGGTATAAATGACTCTTTTTTCTTGGAAAGAACTAAAGATTCACCATCAATGGGTCAAATCTCAAGAATTTTAACGCTCAACAGCAGTTTCTCTATTTATCGTTCTGTATTTTCCCGATTTCACTTAAGAGAACACGTTCACTTAAGAGAACATGTTCTCTTAAGTGGGTGTTCCCTTAAGCGCGAGAATACGGTAAGGGGAAGGGAAAGGAGTAGCACATATTTCTTCAGTCATTGAATGCTATAAGGTACAAAATATAGAACAGAGGAGTATTTGCTAATGCTGCTATAACTTAATAGAAACTAGTTGTGTAAAATACATATATGTCGCAGTAAAGTAGTACATTTGGGATGTACTACATCCATAGAAAATTTCAGTGATGTACTTCATCACTAGTAGAATTGAATATTGGAGGTTAAAGGCTGAACGTCGGAGGCTTCAAATGTAGAACTTTACTGACAAATTTCAGTAACGTAGTAATAGGATCACTGACTGATTGTCAGTGATGTAATACAGTATTAAAACATTTTCAGCAAATCATTGGTTCTATGTCTTTATGCCATAGAGGGAGAAAAGTTACAGACTTCGAACTTATTGTCAAGATCTAATTTGAAAAATTTAAACAATAGAACAAGCGAATTACTGTAGGATAGTTTATTTCTATTTGATAAAATCTATAAATTGGAGATTTATTGCCGTTTTCTATGAAAATTTTGATTTTAAAATAATAGCAGTTATCGGTATTAAAAACTTGACAGCTAAGTTTTGCTTAAGGTGGTGATTCCTTTTGGAGACATCAAATTTGACCTATTATTACTCATCCATTACTTGGAGTGAAGACGTCAATCAAAATGTAGCTTAGCATTTCTCATTTTACTGAATACAAGGACGCTACATTTTCCTAAAGTATTTTACTGCATGTTAGAAGGAGTGTAATTTTCTAGAGTTTTTGCAGACAGAAGTAAATTTTTTCGTGAGACATCGATTAATATATCTTTCGATATCTCTATCAAATAGCTGGGGGGCCTTTTTAAATTATTATTAAAATTTAATTGCTGTGCGTTATAGAGAAATTTGCTGAAATGTAAGAGCAGCCAGGATGTTGCCTACTTTTCCCAACTTTGACAAGTGACAACTTTAGTTAGAAAGTAGCGATCGAAGTAACTAAAAAAGGGTTCCAGGGATGTAATTCATTTTATGTAGAACACATCTGCTAAGTGGCAATTCTCTAGCATGCATACGAAATGCTCCATAATCGCTGGAAAAAAATTGGTCGTGCTTATGTAAAAACTACATTTTTTATGATAGCGGGCTATGGGATAGCAGTTGGAAGAAAGCCATTCCCCGAATAATGGACCTTTCTGAGACCTTCAAATCGACACCCGTAGTTCAATTTTACGGCTTGTGTAGCTGAAGAAATGATGAATTATTTGATTTCTACAAAATTAACAAGATTTCGATGCCAAAACAAGAAAATTGTCTGTATCTCTCGATAGAGAAAAGCTAGCAATTTGCTTCAAAAAGCAAGAATGTGAAACACCATGGGATTTTTCAAACGATTATCGTCATAAACGTAGCTGATGCTAAACTTTCAGAAATTGGTAAAAACCGCCATGTCCGAGACTAATTCAATTAGTCTCAGACATGTCCGAGACTAATTTTTGGTTTCACTAAGACTACATTTCTCGCGGAGTTAAATGTGACGGACCCGTTATTTAACACTGTAAACATAAAGTAAACATGTCAATTCTAATCAATCAATTACCCTAACCAACTACAAAACTAAGAAGTGATTGAGTTCATTGTAAATTCACAGAACTACCCATAACTAATTGGTTTATTAACTGATTAACATATAACAATCTTCACTTAAGAGGTCTACGTATGGCACGGGTTACAAGTACAAATACAATTCAATAAGTTAAACCTCACTTAAACGGAAAGATTGTTTGTGACCTGACAATACCTTACTTAGCAGGTGGGACTAGATACATGCGTTCCGCAAATTGCATTTTATCATGTATATGTAAAACCATTGATTCCTTCAAGAGTCGATTGAAAGACTGAACTAGAAACCTTTTTGGTGCGTTTTTAAATGGTTGATTTCAAGAAGACAGAAACATGAAATAAAATTGAAAAACAGTGATTACGGCAAAACAAAATGGCAAAAAGTACATAAGAAAAACGGAAAAAAGTATGTTAAAAAAATTATAGTTTTAAAGTAACCTAGATGACATATTAAATTAACTAATTTGATTGAAAATTAAAACAGTTGGTTTAAACTGCGGTGCTTTCGCATCGCATAACAAGAAACAATTCTGAAAAGTCATAAAAAATGTCAGACCAAAAGAACAGTTACTGCGGATGAATCGCATGGATAATGGTGACCTCACCGGCTGAATCGACATATGGTAAATATTGCAGCCGAAGATGAGCCCTGTGCGGTCAGCAACCTATAGATGCACCTCCGAAGTGAACGGGCAGCATTGCGGCGAAGAACGCGTTTAGTAGCGTCTTATAATGGCCACCCTACAAAAGGGAATAGAGTAGGTCGATAACCGCACGGACACAGTGTTCATATTGCAAAAACCCATGCTGTCCCTTTTCGCAGCTTCACTAAAGGTACGTCGATTGTTCGTATCGCTAGGCGCAGAGTATGGTTCTGGCTCGTCGTCTCTTCCATAATCTGTAATATAAAGTTCTTGGACGTATTGACTTGAACTTCAGTGACTTATTGCAAACAGTTTTCATCCCCAGTGAATCTAAAATCTTCCATTGAACGTCCAATTCCCCAATCAATTTATTGGCGACGATTTGAGTCTATAAGTCTGACCAGTTATACATGACAATCTAGTGGAAAACGGTGGGCTCCAAAGTCCACGAAGAAGTATAATTCCAGTCGAAGATCCGTAATTCCGGAATATCATGGAGTTCCACATAAGACCCATCTGGCTTTTAGAACAACTTTTCTCAACAACGTCTCAAAGGGATTTCTTGGCTGTGACTACATTCAGCAGGAAGTCCGTGAGTTTGAACTATGTTGGTGACTACATCTATGCAGCCAATTATAATCTCAATAACGATAGCGCATTTCAATAGGGACCTCTTATACAGCCGCCATTCATATTTGTCAGTTGTTTT
>JASAND010025366.1:0-24672 GCA_030248195.1 Trissonchulus latispiculum
AAAGTCACGAGGGGGGGGAACCCACCCAATCCCACGCATACACGTTGGGGGAGCTACGTGACTTGCAAACGTGTCCCAGCCCACTTGATAATGTTATGAGAAGCCAGGCGGGTAGCTAGCCTAGCTACTCACCAGCAACGGAAAGGTTGATCATGCCAACCTTGATCCGTTACAATTGCATCACTTCCATCAAGAGTCACGGGGCATCAGTTTGTTTAGGTGTCCCCATGCGGAATTTCTGGAATTATTTCTGGCCGGTTCAGCCGCCAGCCCAACGACTCGAGGGCCTGCCGGTTAGACGTCCGATGGGATCAGACTGGCCGTCCAAATCCTGGCGGTCCTTAAATACTGGTCGTCAATGAAAAAGGAGCAGATTGTACTGGTTATGGCAAACTAACGGCATTGTTCATGCGGTCTTCAGGAGTTGACATGTTTGCTCTGCTTTTTGTGACCACACGAGCTTTTGTTTTGTACCTTTATCTTTGGGCTATGTTCAAAGCTGCTTTCACGAATCGGTGACAAAAATCTGCAAGGTCAAATTATTTTTGAACTGACAGTGACTGGTTTTGGCAAATTGTCGATGGCTGCAGCTTTGAGGGAACGGGTCTGAAACCACCAGCGCGTGTTTGTATGCCAAAGAATTGAACTGAGTGCTGACTAAATTGGCACTTAGCTGGTTTCAGTCGCAGACGAAATGATTCCAAACAGATAAAAATCCTTTTTTCAAATGGGTTAATGGGTAATCTGCTTGATATCATCACATAAACATTGCGCATATGTCTTAAGGTGGTGATTCCCTTTGGTCACATAAAGTTTGCACCATTATAACTCATTCATTACTTGGAGTTAAGAAGCCATTTTTATATCAAAATGTAGCTTGACATTTTCTCTATTTAATGCATGCCACGAAACTAATGTTGCTTTTTTAAAGTATTTTGTACACATTTTAGAAGAAGTATAATTTTCCAGAATTTTTGCAGACTCAAGTAAATTTTTTCGCGAGACATCGGTTATATCATTCGATACCTCCATCAAATAGCTGGGGACGATTTTCTATTTATTGTGAAATCGCTATTCGTTATAGAGAAATAAGTTGAAATGTGTGCGTAACCTGGATTTTACCTACTTTTTCCAAATTTGTCAAGCGATTACTATAGCTAGAAAGCAGCAATCGGGGCAACTAAAAAATCGTCCCTGGGTATATTTGTGCAGAACACATTTGTTCAGTATCAGCCCTCCAACTTGCATGGTGAATGCTCCACAATCTTTGGAAAAAAATTGGTCGTGTTTTTGCATAAACTACATTTTTTATGATAGCAGCCTACAGGATAGCAGTTGGCAGACGATCATGCGTCGGATAATTTGTCCCTGTGAGACCTTCAGATCGACGCCCTTAGTTTGATTTTACGGCTTGCGTAGTTCAAGAAATGTTGGATTATTTGATTTCTGCAAAAATGACGTTTTTTCTACGCCAAAACAAGAAAAACGGCTATATCTCACGGTAGAGAAAAGCTAGAAACTTGCTTTAAAAAGCAAAAATGTGAAGCTTAATGAGATCTTTCGAATGCATATAGTCATAACTGTATAGCTGCTGCCAAACGTTCAAAAATTGGGAAAAACCACTCTGACCGGAAATCTCGAATTTTTGAATCCGGTTTGCGCGGAGGGTGTTAGAACGCTAAAAGAACTTATTTCGGAAAGTTTCATCAAATTTCGTCTTGATTTACGCCACCAAATAACAATATGTGCCCAAAAGGAATCACCACCTTAAAGCATAAAGCTTGCGCATTTGTCTTAGCTTTAGCACCCAATTTGAAATAACTGTCCACCCTGGGAAATTTACCGAGACTGTCAAGGGATGGCCGCCTGTTAGATGGAACTATCACAGCGTCTCAATTACGGTGGACGCAATGGTCGTTTGGCAATTATTCAGTGCCAGCATTCCCCTTCCCATCAAAATGGATACGTTCTAAGCTGTCATAACCCCTAACCAGAATACCTGTGAAGTGGTTGTAAAAAATAAGTTGGCAGACGGGCTGAAAGCTTTGTGATGGAAGAAATTTTGCTATTTCCTTTTGTTTATATTTTCATTATTTAAAATATATGTATTTTGCATAAACATGACGGAACAAGATAATTGTAAGGCTGGATGAAAGGTTTTTAACATTTTTTGATAGGCTGATTGGATTTTTATCCGAAGAATTATTCCAAGAAAGATGATGTAAACAGGATTTCACTCAAAATTTCTGTCAGCTAATACTCTTTCATGAGTGAGCAAAACCGGACCAATTTTTTATCCTCCGTGTTGCGTAAAAAGTTTCAAACCAAAAATTTAACATTCTGGTTTTTGTAAATTAAACGGAGCTGCTGTCATCTGTGTGTAACTGGGTAACCTGTAACTGAATATCATGGCAACGCCAGGACTCCAGGGAAAGGTTGCACTTATTACAGGTAAAATTTTTGTTCTTAATAAATGTTAATACAAAATTATATATGAACCAGTTTGGGAACGAATTCAAGCTTAAGCTTGGTTCGATTGTGCCTGAGTAGCTCAATCGGTAGAGAATTGGCGCAATTAGCCAAAGGTTGTGGGTAGGATCAGGATCCCCACCTCAGGCCCGTATTTTTTGGGTCGGAGGTGCTGTAGTGACATCCTTTCTTTCGTTTTGGGTGGCCGCGTTTTACACAAAAAGGCAACACATTCATCTGGGTATGTCCGTTTATTATTATTATTATTATTATTTATTAATCATCATCTCGTTACCACCCATGTAACCCCTTCTAACTTTCGATAGAGTTGGCCGATTGGGCTGAAATTTTCAGTGGGGGTTTGGGGTAGGGTGAAGTATTGACTGAAGCGCGAGGGGCTCCCGTTACGGTATGCGAAAGTACTCGATACGGTAATGCTGCGAATGGTCAAAATTGAAAGTAACGGAAACTGACCAATATGGGTATCATTCAAAAGCTCTCGTTGAGTATATAAAAAATTGTAATAGGGGCATACCACCAAAACGTACGACATTTGAGTTACAAAGCTTCAATTAGTTCAAAAACGGCCAAAATCGACCAAAATGACCAAAAATTAAAACAATTCAAAATATGGTCAATATGGTACTCTAATGAGAGCCCTGGATATGGATTACACGATTCAGACAATACTGGGTCACAGAAGTGCCTGTTTTATATATTATGTTGCCATATATGTTTATGTTTATATATGTTGCCATATATAAACGGCAAAAGCAGCGGCAACCCATTCTCGCAAATCTTGTATTATTATAAGGTTAGGTTAGGTTACGTTTTAAGCAGGAGACCGCAGGTTCGAGCCCCGTTAGGTACCCGAACTTTTCGACATGACATGACATACACATAACTACATGACCTAGACATGCAAATTGCAGAAATCAGAAATTAGACCAAATGGGACTTAAATAGTAGTCAAATAGTCAAATCAGGACTAACAGCGAGGCAACTAACCGATTTTATGCTGCCTGACTGGATCATTACTCAACTTAGTACTGCCAACAGTTCGAACTTTGTACCAACAGAAATGAAGAATATTGAGGCAAGTTTGAGAGGATCGACCGTCAATTGAATAAGACCGTTTAGTCAGTGCAAAAACTATTCTTGCTTAGTGTTTGAGGAGGGTCGACCCTACCAAACCGCACTTCGAGCGGGTTATGGGCTGGCAGCAAAGTATTTTAATAGTACAAGTCTAGAGCAACATCAAAGCGTATGCCGATGAGCAACTAATGTAGTCTAATTGAATTCTCTATTGAATTGCATACAAACTAAAACAGCGTTAAATTATGTGGAAAAGGTTAGCTTATCAAGTCAATGCCATACAAGTCGGGTTCGAACTTCAATTTACAAATAACTACAGACTTTGTGGAGCCTTAATCCGGAAGTTTGGGTTCGAATCCGGAATACCTGAAGTACGACATTTCCGGTCTTAGTTACAATTAAACTTCCTGTGACAGATGGCGCAACGGCTCGCTCGCTGGTAGCCAACCGGTGGGTCATCTAAGCTCACCCACATCTAGTCTTGAGCGAGCTTGAGAATCAGCAGACTCCAGGTTTAATTCCAGCTTGAGGAACTTTTCTTAAATTCTCTCAGTCCTGATTGCAATCTTTCAGGATTTGCAGCAAATGTACATTGAGCGGAACGCAAGGTTAAATGAACCGCCAAAAAGGAAAAATCCAGGTTGAAAGTCAGAGTCATTGTAGACTGTCTTCTGTGAAGTGAAACTTAAAGCGGATGCTCTCATTTATTGGTGCTCTTATTTTGCGATCATAATTTTCGATTGTCCATTTTATTTCAGTCCTAAGTAAAAAGATTATGTAGCACATGCTTAACAGTTCCTGGTAGATACTTTGTTGGGTTTTGAAAAGGTTCCTAAGTAATTCTAGTTTCTGCTCAAAAGTTGTCAGGCTGACAAAGCCATCGTTGCTTTGACGTAATTTTTTGACAAAAAACCGGAATTCCACAAAAAGGTGGTGCTGACAACTGAAGGGCCAAGTATTTTTTAAAAAATTAAATAAATACCTTCACGTTTGGTTTTATCATTTTCCAGTGCCCAGCGAAAGACTCTTTGGACAGTGAAAGCTTGATAAAAATATACCGAAGGCTTTTTGTGCAAGCCAAATAGCTGGAAATTTTTAGTGTTTACCATTTTAAATTCAAGCTTTGAATTTAACCACCGCTGTATATCAGGTTTCTTCTTTCTGTCAAACAAAATGATAACTCCTGGCTTGAATGGAAAGGTTGCACTTATAACGGGTAGGTTCATTTTTGCTTTCTTTTTGCAAATTATCACTCCTGTATGTGTCGTCCCTTTTCTGTAAAAGATATGTTGCAGTTCTTCTCTGAACACTAAGGAAATAGAAGTGGGGAAATTTGATTCCAACTTTGGCTATAATGAGTTTGCATTGGCTGCCTGTACCAGAAACTTAGGCTACAGCTCCGCCTGCCGGATGAAGCGGTAATTCGGTGAACCCTTGCGCCACCTTGCTGGTTCTGTTTAGGCACATCTGTTTTAGGAGCCTCCTCAGGTATTGGTAGAGCCACGGCGGTTTACTTTGCCAAATCAGGCTCTAGTTTGGTCTTGACCGGACGTCGTGTAGGCAATCTTGAAGAGGTTAAAACAGAATGCATCGCTGCCGGACTCAGACCTGAACAGGTTAGACAGGGATGAAATATGAAATTCTTAGTTTCTGGAATGATGTTATAGTTAAAAGATACCATATAGCAAAATGACGATAACAAATTATGCGATAGCTGAGGATATGAAGCAAATTAAACTGAATCGAAACTGCACATCACTGTTTTACTGAAACGCAAAATTCTAAAATTTTTGTACACTTTATTGATTTTTTCTAGGGCCACATCAACATACGAACTTTATAATATAATATCTTTTAATTTAGATACTACTACTCCCTGGTGATATAAATGATCAATCCTACAGAAGATCCTTAGTTCCTAAGGCTATCGAACAATTCAAGAAATTGGATATCCTCGTAATGATTTTACTTGTTTTTGTTAATTATTATTAATTACTCAAAACTGACGAAGATGGAAACACACAGAAAACTATGCTAATCTTCTCTGAATACTCTGTTGACATGGACAGACGTCTAGGCGATTTGCGGTATATTGACAATGGCGAACAGTTATTTTGGACACAATTTCTTTACCAGCTTCAAGGTGCTGCGTTTATGCATTTAGGTGAACAATGCTGGTGTAATGGTGATCAAGCCAAACCTGGAGACAACATTGGAGGAATTCGATTTCATGTTCAACACAAATGTAAGATCCCTGGCTGATCTTACGATACAGGCTGTTCCTCATTTGATTCAAACAAAAGGTAAAGCCTACAGTTAGGGTTTGTTTTGTAACTAATCAAACTGTTAATGACACTGTCAGTTAAAGTGCATTGTATTATTATGAGACGGTGACGCAGTGTTTTAATAAATGTACACGCTAAACCAGATTTGCTGGTGTAGGTACTTGCTGAGTTGTCACTGTCGTCCAGTCTTGCTTGCACACTCCCATAGGTCTACTCACTTCCAAATTCGTCACTATAATTTGGGTTCGAATTCAAACGGTAGAGCCTCACTCGGTACGAGTCGCACTCGGTACTTTTCTAATCTTTCTCAAGTAGTCCCACTCCTTACTATTGTCTCGCTCGGCACTTTGGAGTCCCACGCGGCACTTTTGTGTCCCACTCGGTGCTTTACAGTACCACTTGGTACTTTTAAAACATTTCAAGTATAATTTTCATGAATTATTTAAGTTCGTAGATATCAACTGCAATTTAACACTCAAAATTAAAACTAATTAAATTAAATTCAGTATGATTTAATTTAATTTAAATTAATTTAACACAGACTACCTTAATTTTACTATTTCTCCTGGTGTTAAATTAAATATACAGATACACCAACAAACGAAAAGTCATAGCAAGAGTGCATGATTGCACTAATATTAAAAGAAGAGATAGCCACTCTTCTTGGCATTGCGTAACGGTGTTCCCACCAGAATGTTCCCTCGTTTGGTGGGGGGGGTCGGCCAATCGACATCACATACCCCCTCTGTTTGGTTGGTGGGAATGGGGTAGCTGAAAAGAGGTTCCAATTTGGTGGGCAAGCCGACAGCCAATGAGATTGCAGAAACCTCCTCCCCGTTTGGGGGGGGGGGGTTGAGTAGACGATTACAGTAGGTAGTTTCACTGCAATTTTAAAATGGGTCCCCGTTTGGTTAGAGGTTGGCAAAGGAATCCCCGTTTGGTAGGGAGGGTAGGCAAAAGTGGTCCCCGTTTGGAGAGAGTCGCCAGTAGCCAATCAAATACAGCCAATCCTAGCCTGCCTCGACGACCCTTCCCATAAGAGGACCTTTTTCTACCTACCTCTCACCCCCTTCACCAAACGAGGACCCCTTTTGGCTGCCCCTCCACCAAACGCGGGTACAATCGCTTATTGTGGTCGGAGCACCATTAGGCAATGCCAAGAAGAGAAGCCGTCTAGTGGCTTACTCTTCTTCTGAAATATAGAAGAAATATGAACTCTTGGTTATAATGAATAAAACAAGCAAACAAAGAACAAAAACTAAGTGGCCTATCTTCTGCAATGTCTGGATAACTAATTTATCAAATATTGCAAGTTCTGGCAAATTCTAAGTATCATTAAACATAGTAAAATTTAGTCCCTTCAAGTACCGAATGAGACATTAAAGTACGGAGTAAGTCAATAAAGTACCGAGGGAGATTCCAAACTACCGGGTGGGACTCAAAAGTACGAGTGGGACTCCGTAAAGAGTGGGACTGAATTTTATGGCTAAAAAGTACCGAGTGATACACAATCATTCAAACTTCATTTTGATTCGATTATATTTGTGTCCCAATCGGCATAGCTTCTTTGGACAAAAGCGAAGGTCACGGCTTCTGTCCTCAGCTGAGGCCCGTATGTTTTAGGTTATATGTACAGCGTGACATTCTTTCAAATCATTAGCAATCATCTGGACACAAGAACCACAAGAGACATGAGAACAAGAACCACTGAGTGGACATTTATTTACGAGAACAATTTTATTTTAGAGAATACAATAAATGATTGTTACTGAGTCTGCCTAGAAAACTAGCAAAGTTTTCTGTGATGACATGCAACGAAATATTGTTAATTCAGTAAAATCCATCTCCTCTAAACATGAATTTATAATTTCAGGTTCCATCGTGAATGTTTCAAGCATTGCTAGCACACTAGCGGTAGGAAATTTTTGATTTTAGCCATGAATTTACCTATTTAAGATGTGCATTAGAATGTGCGTTTAACTAAATGGTTTAAGCTTTTCTCGGTTTACGACACGTGTACAGGATTTCTGAAAAATTTAAAAAGCCTGTGACTGTACAGTTTTGCGTAGTTTTTTTACAATTAACTAATTGAACAATATTTCAAGCTTCTTTAAAGTTTCCGTCGTTTTCTCTCTTACGTAAACGCCCATTATTTTTTGGGTGACGCATATTTAAAAAGACAGTCCACTAATCTGGATATGGTTTTATTTGGCTTTCAGAATCCTGTGGGAGCCTACTACAGTATGACAAAGGCAGCCGTTGACAGTTTCACCAAATCATTTTCACTGGATCTGGCTCCAAAAGGAGTTCGTGTTAATGCAGTCAAGTAAGTTTGGCAACCCAGGAGATAAAAACTGATCTAAAAATATTAATCCTAGTGACAATAGAGTCGGACATCCGTTGGTGGAGACTAGTTTACTGCACACATTTTTGTGTCAGACGTTAGTCTTTTTATCTGACTTGGCTCGCATTTACACAGATATCAGCTTCTGTTCTATAGAAATTGTACATAAAATTTATAATTTGATAATAATTGTTTAAGCCCGGGACCAGTGAAAACAGAACTTTCAAGGGATCTCCCAGAGGAAAGCAAGCAGGTAGTTCTTTCAAGCAGTTCTGTTGGATTCAACTTGTCAAAAACATGAAAGTAGATTACTTCGCAGAATGCAGAACTTAACTCACTATGAGACTGCTTTTCTTTCTTAATTACATACCTTCTTCTTCCTTGTGGATAGGGAAGAACAGGAATTTCAGACTATTTCCGGAAGGATCCCACATGAAACGAGATGAGTTTGACAGAAAAATCTTCACTTTTGTTGTTTCCGCGTAGTTACTTCTAACGAATCACGTTAACTGTGTTAAGAGGTTTGCACTTACTTAGCTATTCGTTTTACTTCAGCTGATTGGAGTTATGCCTAAGCTGCAACCGAACGGGCGAGTAGCGGAACCGGAAGAAATGGCTAAGATCATAGCTTTCCTGTCGTCACCTGATTCCGATTTCGTCACCGGCGTTTGTCTTCCAGCGGACGGGGGCCAACTTTTGACCAGCAGTTTTTGGTCTATCATGAATAAATAAAAAATTATCATACCAGACGTACAAAGATATTTCATTACAAGAAGAATGTATGTTCATTTGTAGTACCGTGTTGGGGTTAGATCAAGCATAGAATGTAAGCAGTGTAACAAAGTTGAGTCATTGCTTTTCTTCTGAAGCTGGTAGTTTGCCGCATCCACCTCACAGAGGATGAAATTTAAAACTGTGATTCATTCTTTCAACACATTTATTAAATACTCGCTACGCAAAGTGTATTTCACCACTACTTTGAGTGATTTCTTCATCTATCCTGTGTAGAATTTTGCTAAGGCCGAAGCTTCTTCTTCTTCTTCTTCTTCTCTCCGGGCGCGTCAATGGTCTTCCCATTATATCCGTTTCTTTGCTTCTCCCCATCAGTCATGGCTAGTATGACTCTCGCTACGTCGCCTGGAAGCTGTCGCCATAATGGGCAGCTGGAGCAGACACCATCTTGGCCTTCCGGCTCCGGTAGTAAGACATCCATTAACTACTCATGCGTGTAGCAGCGGAGCACAACGGCTTTCGACGTTCCAATCCTCTAGCGTAGATGGGGTGGGATCAGAAGCAAACCCGTATGTGTGTCCATTTTGAGTACGTGACTCGTTTGCTCCCAACACTTCCCAAAGCCGAAGCTTCGTTCTACACATTAGAAATGTGTAGAACGAAGCTTCGGCCTTTGCAGTTATTAGCCAAATTCATTAATTAGTCAGTTGGTGTTGATCTTTTATACGGTGCAGTTGTGCCTGCGACCCTACAGGGTCTACCTGTAAGGATTAGCCTCTTTAGCTATCGGTTAATACTGGACAGGTAGTCGGTAGTTAATACTTTAACTATAATACAGGCATTGTTTAAGCAAAACTTATATGATTACAGATACAGATTAATGAACAAAATTCAGTCGACAAAAAATTTGAAGAAATAAAAAGGAACAAAAAGAAAAAACTAAGATCTCTATTCTAATCCAAAGGTGTGTAGGTTGGCGCCAGGAATGCCATGTAACGAACAAAAGTACTCTAGACTTTTCAGTTAGTAACCTCCTAGTAATCTTCTAAATTATACGTGATTCATTATAAATACTACTAATACTGTTATATATGCGTGATAAAACTGTGATTCATTCTTTCAACACTTTAGCTATAATACGCGCATTACTTAAGAAAAATTTATATGATTACAGATAGCAAGAGTACATAATACAGAGAGTATGACACCTTTCCTACTGTTGTAAGTGTGACAACGGCTAACTCTCCCAGCAAATTGGACCTTTTAAAAGATTTGCCCGCTATGTGACGAACAAAAGTACTCTAGACTTTTCAATTAGTAACCTCTTAGTAACTTCTAAATTTAATATCACTACTGACTATATTGTAATGCTAGTAGATGATCAACTTAGCTACTAAGCACTACGGGGTGGGTACTGCGCACAAGGTAACGACTAAACCTGAAGGTGATGTTGTTCCAGCCGACCTGTAATAACAACCTCGCCAAACATAACGGAACAACATGTGAAACCTACCCCGAATATAGTAAACAACCTCACAAAATATACACTCATACTAAAGTAAGACTGCCAGATTTTACCTAACCATCTAATTACCGAAACAATCAATGTTAAACCTACAGTACGAATAAACTGGAGACCATGAATTTACTAAAAAATTTAAGTCCAAATTGTAGCAAATTATAAAGACACTTTCACAAATAAAAATAAATACAAAACCAATATTATTTAGACCAGGATGAAGGGATCTGTCAACTTACAAAGTTACCAGGGAAGGCACATAGAAACGTCAATAAACAGCGAAAGGGATTTCCATAAATTCCACAATGTCAAATAATGCACATAAGAGGACTGGTCTGGCCGGCACGACCAGACCTGGGGACTGTTAAATACAGAAGAAAGGGGCCAAATGTACAGGCAGAAGACAGAATAATAAACACAACGGGTTCCATGGTTAGAGACTAACAAGGGACAGCAAAAAGAAACAAAGTATGTGAGGAAAATACTTGTGTAAAAATACACTATTGAATGGATTCGACCACTCTCTGAGAGAAGAAAACTTAAGACTGATTACTTTTTGTTCTATCATCAGACCACCCATCTTGATAACCAATCAGCGGTAACCACTGACTTTCGTAAGACTCCTGCTGAACTTTTAATTGGATAAAGGTTTGTTATCTAGTTTGGTTAGCAGGACAGCGCCGCCCAGCGGCTTTAAAAACTGAATAAAACACGTTACATAAACTAGTTTCCGATCAAATCTTAACACGTGAATATCACAAATAAACTTTCCAACATCTCTAATAATACTATCAGCTAAGTTTACGTACAAAACTCACTCTAAAATACCCACCCACTACAATATTAAAACCAATCCGGATTCACCTCTATTCTAACACTGTCCTATCTACACTCTTAAAAAGACTCGTGTAGAAACTACAGGAATTCTTGTAGTGTTCTACAAAAATACTCCTGTGTGGTCAGTCACTAGCGGAGCTTCCTATATTTTTGACAATAGTAATTTTTCTAGTGTAGTTTTTCTTGCAGGAGTTTCCGGTAGAAAATACTAAAGAAACCTGTACTTTTGTTCGATTTTTTATAATCCTGAATCAGATACCAAGACAAAACCTGTCAATCTTACTGGAGCGACCTGTTAATTGAAAGGGGGGGCAGGATGGGGGGGAGGGCCAAATATTTTTTGCAGGAAGCGGCCGTTACGAAAATGTCACCAACTGAGTGTTGAAAGTCTGAAAATTTGACAGCATTCAAAAATTTCAGTTTTCAAAAATTAAGATCACTGACGCCCTTTATATACTCAGTTTGCGTTATGAGCGTATCGAGTAATAACCTGCTGAGCAAATCAGTAAACCAGTGAAAACGACAGGTTTCATTATTGAATACTAGTCTAACTTGTAATCCATCCTACCAAAGTATATTCGGTAAATACTACCAAGGATGACCTGTAGAAATTACAAGACTCAACCTGTACTTTCTACAAAAGCTTTTGTATTCATCATCTACAAAAGTGATTCCTGTAGTTTCTACTGGAGCATTTTTTACGGCCGTTTGCACCAACTTCGAGGTTAGCTCAAGCTTAAGCTGGAGCTAATCTCGAACTGAAGATCGGATATGCTTGAGCTTACCTGCAACTTCAAGCTTGAGCTTATCTCTTGCACCAACTAATTTTTGTTACGGATTAGTCAAGCTGGAGCTAAGCTCCAGCTAAACTCTACTTGTGGACTATCCAATGCGATGCTATTAAATAGTCACGTGCTGCGTGATAGGGCCAATCAAAAAGTAGCGGCATTTTCAACCATTCTGCATTTGGGCCAGTACAAAAAGCGGAAAAGGACTGGAAACGGACAGAGCAAAAAGGTATAAAAAGCGGACTTGTTGCGGACTCTCAGAGAAGGGTATAAAATGGGGACTGTATTGATTGGCTAATCGGGAAAAAGCTGACATACCGTATAAAAAGCGGACTCACATCTAAACAACCAAGGAGCTGAACTAAGACCTTTAAAAGTTATGAAAAGTATTTTCCGGGCAGTCTATACAACGAAAATGGAATCAGCGTGCAAACAACGAAAATGAAAGCTGAAAATAGGTCTAAATGTGATTTAGGAAGTGGAATTACGCCTAGTTTGAGGATTAGAAGATGAAATACAAAAACTTCTGCTAAAAACTTTAATATTTAATTTAATTTTCTTATTTAAATTAATTTCAATGATGTATTTATTATACTAGACAAATAATTATATTTATTAATTGTTTTTATAAATACTTATATTTATTTATTTCGTTGACTTTCGTTTCGTTTTCTGTGCCTGCTTCTATTATTAATGTCCTATCCCAACTGCCCTTTCATGGGCAACCATTACCAAGTAAAATCTTAAAATCACGTCACCCAACTCTGTATGTAAAGTTCCGTGGCTTCCCAAAGCAATTCTAACAATATAAACTTTCGTAGGGTCGGGCAAAAATTAGAAAGAAACACATATGCGAATGGTTGCCCTTAAAAGGGCGGTTGGGATCAACTTTCCATAACCGATGTAATTACGAAATTGATAGTCTGTCCTGAAGAATTCTGGGGTCTTTTCGAGAGTACCCCCCGTGGCCATAGGTCGCAAAACATGTATGTAAAAAATAGGTCTTTCAACATGCTAATTATAAAATTACTAAAATTTTAAAATTTTAAAATTTTATTTTTTCCACTAATTCGAATACGCTGATCATTTTTTCTTCTTGGACCAATCTCCTAAAGTGAATCCATGAGGTTGGTTGTGCGGCTAGAACAAATTCTATTAGAAATGGTTGCCCTGAAAAGGGCAGTTGGGATAAGTGAAAGTCGGCCGCACAACCTTATGGGTTCGCTTTAGGAGGTTAGCTCAAGACGTAAGAATAATCAGCGCAGACGAATTAGTGGAAAAAACAAAAATTTAAAAGAAATTAAAATTTGTTATTTTTGAAATCAGCATTGTGAAAAACATACCAAAACTAAATTTCAACTCAATCGGTAGTTTTGCGACCTGTGACCACTCAGGGGTGGGGTCTAATCTGGAAAAGACCCGAAGCCTGTGCTCAAGTTATAGCTTTTCTGGGGTAGGCCTTAAGTCACTGTATTCAGCAAAAAGCAGGTTCAAAAATGGCTGTCCCTAAAACATGGCCGGAGATAGATATTGAGAATATTGTTGTTTTAACGACTGTACCTTCCGCAGAATAAGAGTAATTGTCAGTGTATAAAAGTTTTCTGTGTTGAAAAACCGAAAAACCGTCATCAAAATTCTGCTACGCACTAAAAATAAGTAGGTCCGCTAAATTCTGACCCAGTCCGCTAAATAAGGTAAGTCCGCTTTTTATACCGTATTTCCGGATTTATTCCGCATTTTATACCACAAGTCCGCTTTTTCAGTCCTCTTATTATACCACCAGTCCGCTTCCGTTCCGCGTCCGCTTTTTGTACTGGCCCTCTGCATTTACTACTTTACACATTACGAACATACAATTGCAGTAAATCGTCTTTAATACTCGCTTGACAATGAGAATTATGATTGCTTCCAAATGGCTGCAGCTTCGCAAGGACTGCTACCGCTCACACTTCAATTCTACGAGCACGAAGACAAGAATGACAAGAATGAAAACAACATTTAGAAACTGCTTAGCTATTGCTAATAGTTGCAGATTCCTCTAACTGGGCATCCATGTTTGAAAATTCGTTTATAAAGTTATATGCGTTGCTCAACGCACTAATTTTGCTGTAAAACTGGTAAAAATAAAGTCAATCCTAGTCAATCCTAGCTAATCTCGAGCTAAGCTCAAGGTAATCTCAACTTCGAGCTTACATTGGTTGGTGCAAACCGGTGTAAGAGTGTACGTACCCGTATATCACATAATCCACGTTTACTATCCTGGATACTGACCTAATTTGGCGTAACATTAACGACACGAACAAACCACAAAATTATATATCAATGCAATTTGCCGTCTGGAGGGTCCGGTCAGTACCGACTTCCGGGAACACCATATAGGACTGTACTTAGCCTCTCAAAACTTCGTCTATAGGGGTTTTCTGGTGCGCCCGGCTCATTCCTGGCATCTCTTTTGCCGTCGGACCCACCCATCTTGCTGAGCTGGTTCCACTTTGCCATCTGGAGCGTCCGAGAAAAATACACAGTCGTTTATAAGCTTCTTTGGAGTACTTTCGTAATGTTTGGCATTTATTCGTGCGTAGAGTTTCATAGGAAGGTGCTGACTAGAATTTGTGAAAGGCATGTTGTTTGGTGAATGCATGTAGGGCTCCTTTTGTAATTTCCGAATAATTAGGTGCACAAGTAATTTTAGGCGACTGAAATAGTTACGGTTAGGTGGATTTTTGGCTCCACATAACCTATCTTTACGCAGCTGCAGTAACCCCATGGTTCCAAGTTTTTACTTGCCCACTTTCAAACAACTACCGTAATTCTTTCGTGTATAAATTGTTACACTCCCCTTCTTTGATAAACGAAACGTCCCCAATTCGTGAAAAGGCGTAATATTGAATAGAAAAGAAAAAAGTTTATAAAGGCATGAAATTATATAAAACTGGTGCAAGGCAAAGTGGATTACTGATAAATTGATAGATTTTGGAAGAACCAAGACTTTGGATCCATTAGGGAAGAAATAAACTCCAGGAACAAGTGAAGGGAGCAGAGATGAGGTTGACCCGCAGAATCAAGAAGCAAAGCAGATGGAGCAGGTGGGGCGGGAATGGTATCAGAATGTGTGGAAGTGTCAGTAGCTGTAGTACGTTTTGCTGTAGCCGTGGAAGTTGGCGGCAAAAGGTGTCCGTGAAAAACAGTAGCTGCCATGCTACTCTGCTCAAGAGAGAGACAAAAGTTCCAGTGTTGGTTTCACCGATTTGATCTGTGAGACGTGTGATTTTGTTATGTCTACAGCTGTTATTTGGTAGCTGGCGACGAAATCCTATCCGTTAAGTGAGGAATAATGACTTTGCTAGCGCGGGGGGTGAGGGTGCATTTACCGTGATAGCATCTGGCGTATCTGCTATTAAGGAAATTTTTGCGTCGGCGGAAGTGGAGGACCACGACGAAGAATGATGTGGAGGTTCTTTTATTCGCAGACTGGGGTAACCCAAATGCAATTTCCTTGGTGGAAGTTGCACTGGTGTCTTTGACCGTCTTATGTCCATGTGGCCGCGTCTGAGCGCATGGTTACTCAATAAAATACGGTTGTACTAAAAGCCAACCTAGGTTTAGCCACTTCCCAGCACTGATATAAGATGGAAGTGCCTCCGGGCGACAGATAGTGAGAAGGCTCCGGCGGGGAGTCATACAGATGGCTGACTGAAAGGCATTACGGCTTCCTGTGCATTCTATCTAGAGATGTAGTTTAATTTGAGAGATTTGCATTTGTTTTTGGAGGAATTGATCACGCAAAGCTATGGTCTCGGAGGAAACGGTGAATTTCTGTGGACGAACGTAGTCGGAAAGGTAAAGTGAGACAGGACTTCAGAGAAGGCGTTGGAACCTTTTCCTATGTACTGGATGAGTCATTTAACGAATTGAGCCCAGAATGGACGAGCAGATAGGTGTGTTGATCTGTGTCTCTACCTCGGATGAAGGCGAACAGATGGTAAAATTGAAAAGACTGCTGGCAGATAACCGTGCCACATTCGACAGAGCGGAGGTATCAGCATTACCGACAATTAACAGCGTTTATAGTTGTGAGTCCAAGGTTTGACGAGTGCATTGTTCATGTAGGTTGCACACAGGGCGCCGATTCTGTGAGACTAATTCGGCAGCCTGATCAGGAAGGCGGCCGTACCGCCCACACCGATTTGAGCATAGAAGTTCTGGGGAGTTTCTTCGGGGGCTGATTCTAGGCCGCATTCCCAGTATGGGTGGTTTCCAGGGAGGATGACACGAGTGTCCGGCGGTGTCAGAATACGGTGGCAGAGGTAGCTAGACTTGGCAGCGAGCTGCCAAACGGCCAGCCATACTGAATCTCTGATAAAGGTCCAAGTTCCATTTCTATCTGCGTAGGTCTGACGGATAAGAATAATATCGATGTAGGTCAGCACCTATCATTGGGTGGTCCATTAAGTAGTCGGCCGTTTTACTCAATCCTACCTGGAAAAGGTGGACGTACTCGTAGAGTTGTTCCACTAGAAGGGCTGGGAATCTGTGATAGGCGGAGGGAACGTGACTCGATCCAAATATTAGAATCTAGGGCAGATGAGGTTTAGAATGTCTCCTTGGCGACTGTTACGGGAAGCTTTGCAGGTGCGGACTTTCCCGCGACTAGAAGCAGACATAATATAACAGAACTCTAAAACATAAAAAACATAAAGACGCAAATAAAATGTGACTAGAAGAAAACATAAGTGTAAGGAGGGTGACACGACACAAAATGCAGTGTCGTATAGTAGTTATATGCAGAATAGGAGACTAGTAGAAATGAGACCCGTAACAGTTATTAGATCAAAAAGTTTGCCCGGTTTTCTAGTTAGAAACGTCGAGATCGTAAATTATATTCTGTAGTCTTTGTTGAACTACTCCCTAGCGAAGGTTCAACAAATACAGCTGAGGCGATACGGAGATTGGACAAGTGTAGATCATAACATTTTTTCCATGTCCATGGACTATGCGTGTCTTTTGTCTAGGATCGTCAATCGGTTTAACGTTTAAGTTTTTTCCTGAAGTAATGATAATACGAAATGGTTCTTGCCAGTATGCAGACAACTTAGGTGATTGTCCATTTCTTGTGACGGTATGTAAACGTAAACGTGTCTCCTACTTGATAACGGGGTAAGAAAACGCGATCATAATAGAATTTTTGTTTTACCTGGAATTCCTGGATGTGTTCCATTGCGACCGACCATGCTGAGGTTAGCGCTTGGGAGTTGTCTTTACGATAATCCGCGTGCTCTGCGTAAGGGGATGATATTTTGCTAATAACAGTGCAAAACAGTGTTTGGGAATCCCGTCCGAAGAGGAGAAAGAAGGGACTTTCTCGCGGACTTTCGTGGGCGATGGAACGGTAAGCGAATAGGATCTTGGGTAGGAACTCGTCCCAAGAGGACTGATCAATGGAACAGTAATGTTTCGAAGGGGGTGAAGGAGTTCTTAAAGTTTGTCGCACAGGTCTAAACTGGCCTACAGGCTGTGTTGGAGGTTTGCCATGAGTGGTTACCTCACACCAGGTGTCTGTGGCGGAACGCGGGTGTGATCGGTGTAGTGGGTGGTACGAGTTCTAGCCTTGGCACCGTGTACGAATATGCCCTACGCATTCGCATTATGCGCATAGAGGAGGACCGTCGTCTATCCAGGTGTACCTACTTCTGGGGTCAGGGTATCTCTCGTATCGCGTTAAAGCTTCAGCTGCTTGAAAACTTATTTTGAATCCAAAACGCATGCTCGATGGTGGAAGTAAGTTTTTCAACGGCGGCTTCTAACGGAGTTTCAGCAACTGGCGCTCGTAGTTTATCCATTTCAGTTTTTAGATTATTTAGATCAGACACCGTGTGTACCTGGAGCTTAGAAGAGAGGTCAGTTTCCTTGTGGACGTTGGTTGGGAGGAGTATTTTGGATTGCGTATCTTTTTATTGCGCGAACGTATTAGTTCTTTTTGAAAAGTATCTGGATCCTGAGACAATACGTATTCCTTGAGGTCAGTTGGTAGCCCTGCAATGAAGACTTCTTTATTTAAAAAATGGCGTATGTTTGGATGAAGCTGGGAGTATGCTGCGCTATTCCTGGTCATTTAATCTCTAGACTATAATCTGCTGAATATTCTGTGCCCTTTTTATTTCTAACACGAAAGAACAGACAAGTTATTCTTTTTGGTTTACCGGGGGTACTACAGCGTCGGCGAGTGCGTGCTTCATTTGTGTGTAATTATCTCTTCCTGCCGGGGGTAGTTATTTATATTCGTCGAGGGCACGTTCTCGTAAATATACGGGTAAATGAGAGCATTTTAGTCGTCGTTCCAATTTCTGCTTCTTGTGTAATTTTCGAAAATATCGATCCAGTGACCGAAATCTTCTACCCTACCTGTAAATTGTTCGGAGGCGTACTGGTTGTTATTAAAGACGGTTGTGAATACTTTCTGTAGCGGAAGCGTGTAAAATTGAGATTCGCTCAGCTTGCTCGACGACTAGCATTTGCCGCAGTTCAAGTGAACGTTGGAGTTGTCGTAGGTCTCTGGGGTTGTTAGTATCACTTACACCGTCAGCCCCCGTGGACACGCTAATCCAAAACAAAAATTTTAGGAGTAGTACATAAAAAGCGGAGGTTTGTTAATGAACAAAATTGAGACGATAAAAATTTGAAGAAATAGGGAGGAACAAAAAGAAGAAACAAAGATCTCTATTCTAATCCAAAGGTGTATAGGTTGGCGCCAGGGATGCAATGTAACAAGCAAAAGTACTCTTAGACTTTACAAATTATATCTCAACCTATCAACCTCAACCTAATCTGTTCTAAAACCAATCTGGATTCAGCTCTAGTCTAACACAGTCCTATCTACATCACTTAATCCACTTGTATTGTCCTGGATACTGACTGACCTAACTTGGCCTAACATTAACGACACGAACACGTCAGTTGCAACATTAGGCTGCCAGCTCTAGGCTCTCCCCTTTTATTTTTTTCCCCGAAATATTTTTTCAATTTTTCCCCCTCCCCTAAATTAATTTCTCTAACCCCCCCCTCAGCCCAAAAATTCTTTTTAGAACCCTAAATAATTTTCCCCCCTCCCTATTTTACTTACCTTGACTGGATCCGCCGGTCTGATATACCCATTCCCCCCGTGTGGATTCACAAAGGTCTGCAATTGACGTCATTCCCAATTGCAAACCTTTGTGTTAAATTTTTTGGCCCGCCCCCGCATCGCTTGAATCCTTATCAGGCGCCTGACTTTGCTTGGGCCCTTTGAAGCGCCGCCCACGCATCGCTTAAAGTCCCAGTCAGACGCCTGACTTCCTGTCACTTCCCCGTGACTTTTATTAGTCCTGTTTTCTTTTTGTTGACGAGCGGTGCGTTTATTTTTCTCACTTGGTGTATTTTGTTGAATTTTTAGAGTTGTGTTATTTTTTCCCTTTTCTTTTGGAATTTATCCTTATAGTTGGGCAGACCAACTTTACCCCTCGATTATCACCGGGACCACGCCAAGTGATAATCTACCCCCATTATACCAGCAACTCCCTACCCGCCCTAAATTTATATCAATTTGCCCCTCCCCACCCAGAAAATTTTTGGGAGGGAAATATAAAATTTTGTAAATTTTGGTCAGATTCCAGGACCCGCCCAGGAATCTAACCTGGTATTGTTGGCCCTTGTCAGCCTCAACTGGCGGACTGCTGCTTACCCCTTGGACGGATTCCCCGAAAATCCAGGTCGATCCGGAGACTGACCAACCCCCGAATTTTGGCCTGAAATACCTACGTATAATTTGAGTTTCGTGTCCCTGGCCTAAAAGTCCCTGACCTGCCCTAGCTATATACGTATATCACCCAAAAAGTCCCTATCGTCCCCAAGTGCTGCCCAAATTTTGATATACGTATATAACTAACTTGGTAAGTTGTTTTGTTTTTCTTGTGTTTTGTTAATAATGGATAATCGCTCCCCTGAAGATGACCCCTTTGACAGTAAACCCAGAGTGGCCCGATCCCCTGACCCTCCCCCTCCTGACCTTGGGGCCGTGGGCGGAAGTTCTGGGCAGCACGGATCTTCCGTCCACATCCGCCTCGGGCCAGGACTGAGTCCCGAGGACGATCTACACCCCTCGTCGGACTCCCCCCAGGACGGAGGTAGAGGAGGCCCCTCCCGTCATAATTCCACGGTCCATTTGGACGGTTCCGACCCCAGTGAAGAAGATAAATTGCGTACCCGAGGCCAGTGGAAAAAATATCAAGAGCAGCTGGCCCGGCTGATCGGCGACGCCCCTAACCCCAAAAATCCCATTTTTGATCGTCTCACTGATTCGGGTCCCGCCCAATCACGAGTGAGAAAATCCATGCCCTCCCTTATCCGACCCAGAGCTACCTCTGAGGGAGCTCAAAAACCCCAAAATCGCCGATCTAGCCAGCACTGGGGCCTGGCCTCCACCTCATCCGGCTTGATGTGGGACAAGTCGGGTGACCTACGGAACCGCCAGAATTATGATGATGGGACACCCCCCCTGGCCTCACAGGAGTCCTACCCCTCTACCTCCGGAAAATCAGCAGATTCAGCCCCACCCCCCAATCCCACTCCCCTGGAACAGCCGTCCGGAAAGCCCCAACCCAAGAAAAAACCCGCTCTGGGTTTTTGTCCCAAAGTTCCGGCGTGTCCTGGCTGGGCCCCTCCTACGCATAGAACCCCCTATGAAGACCTCGACGACCAGATTGGTAAGTCGGTCCTGGCCCAGCAGGTACGCCATATGACCCGGGAAATGTGGGTTTTTCTGTATCAAAACCACCCCAGGGTTTATACAGAATTCCTCGAGATTGTGGCGGCCATCGAAGAGGATTCCGACGTGAAACCCCCACCCGAATCAAGGACGAGGGGGCAGCCCCCTAGCCGTCCAACCCCTCCCCACGGCGATTCTCCGCCGTCATCTGACTCGGAATCCGGCGACGATGGCCCCACATTCCCATTCCGCCCCCGGGCCCAAAGTGGTACTCGGGCTAACCGACCTACCCGCCCTCCCTTTTCTCGGAGACGCCCTGATCCCCAACTGCACACCAGGGAAGCCCAGGTGGAGCAGTCCAACCTGTCCACAGCGCGACACGTGGCTGAGTACCTAAAGGCCTTTAAGGGAACGAAACCATTCCTAGGCCCCCAGAGCCAGATCAAGTTCACGACCTGGATTTCTAACTTCAAGGACACGGCTCGTCTCCATGAAGTCCCTCCCCACCTCCTTCACCGAATTCTGTGGCAGTTTCTTGACGATTCCGTCAAGGAAGCCCTCCATGGCCCGAACTTACCCGATTCCTTCGAGAAATTGGTGGACATTTTGAAGCAATTGTACGAGCCCATTCCCACGACGGTCGAGCAGTATGCTGACCAATTTTACCGCCGAAGGCAACAACCCTCGGAAAAAGCCCACCAGTACGTAACGGCCCTCCGGCTTTTGGCGGTAAAAGCCTTCCCCTCCGCGGGTATCCGGGAACGTGACCGGAAAATGGCTGAACAGTTCAAATCCGGCCTGAGGGAAGCCCTTAGGGTCCGGGTGGCTGGTCAGCTAGCCGAAATGTCCTATTGGCCCCAAAATGAGCAGAGTTCCATGATCGACCGAGCTCTGCTTATTGTCCAGTCCGTCGAGCGGGCCATGGAGGAAGAAACCCCGCCCCTAGCCTTTGCGGCTCGAGCTTATGACGACCCTTTCGAAGACCCCGATTACTTTGATTACCCCTCAAATTCCCCGGAACAAGAGGCCTACGCAGCAGAAATGCGTATGGCATCACCCTACCCCCCTCAAGCTCGAGCCCAGTACCAACAGCCCCGCTTTCCCCGATCTCAGAACCCTCGTCCCAACTCTAATTATAGGTCTGGCTATAAATACCCCTCCAACTCTGGTCCCCGCCCCAATAACCCCAACCAGAGGCCATATGGACCTAGATTGTGCTTCTGGTGTGTTAAGGAAGGGCATGGTTGGATGCAATGCCCTGACCGAATCCGGGCAGTCCAGAACCTGGGTCCAAACCACCCCGGATTTTTACGTATGTTGAGTAACCCTAAGGTGGCTGTCACGGATCAGCCGCTAAACCCGTCCCAACCTCCGGACCAACAAGGAGGTGCCCAGAACGACCTCCCACCCCCACCCAGGAGCCAGAGACCCCCTGGCCTTTCTCAGAATCAGGGAAACGCCAACCAGGGGCGTCCTCAGTAAACCCAGGAGGGCGCCCCCGGCAACCCTCCTATGCTGTAAATATGGTCCTTGCCTTTACTAATGACCCCCCTTCATCTAACCCAAACTCCCAGGAACCTAACCCCTCAGCCCCTCCTCCCGAATTTTACCGAACAGACTCCCTATCTGGATCTTCTTGTTCAACGGATTATACCCCGTCCCCTCCCCCCAAGAACGGACTGCCTAGTCTGTTCGACCATATTGCTGAACCCCCCTACCCTGTCCGACGTAGCCTTTCCTTTTTGGAACCTAAACAGGTCAGGGTTTGCCAGTGGAGACCCACAGCGGAGCTGGTCAACATGTACGGAGGATTCCCCGGTGGCGGGGATTCCGTCCGATACGGTAATGGCCTGCTCCGCCCCAACTGGTTCTGGTCTGAATGGAAACAGACCATGGGCCTCCATGCCGTGTCCGCCCAATATCAGGAGATTTGCAACAACCCCAGTTGCAAATATTGTATCCGGAGGAAGCGTCAGAAGAAGCGTCGTCAGGTCTGGTTTCCCTCCCACGATTTGGTTATGGCCAATGGTGGGTACCCCGGTGGCGGGAACCTTATCAGGGATAAGGAAGGTAATACCCGTCCCTATAAGTTTTGGAACCGGTGGCGGAAACAGGTGAAGCCTTTTGGAGACGGGGGAGACCAGTCTCGCAAACGGCCGCCTTTATCCGCCCCTACCCAAACTGTCCCGCCACCCCCAGTTTTGGACCACGCCAAAACCCCCTCAAACCCCCTGCCGACCTCAGTCCTGGGCCACGCCAGACTTCCTCTAACCCCACCTCAGCAAAAGAATCACGATTTTCATCATGATTCCTATTCCCCCTCGACCTTCCACCCGCCTCTTACCGGGGCAAATCTGGTGCTGTTGAGTGATAAGCGGATTAAAAGTCGGCAGTGGAAACCCGCCCGGCATTCCTATAAACCTCAGAAAGCGACGAAGAAGATCCAAGTGGATTTCATCGACAACGTCCCTCCCCTAAAGGACCCACTGCTGACTACCCCACCCCTTCCCAGACAAAACCGTAAAAACGTACGTATATCCGATAACGTACGTACCCATTCCCCCCCTAACTTCCAACAAAGCCCTGGGGAGATCTTGCCGTCCACCTCTGGTCAGCAAGACCCCCCCAGCGCCTCACAGCACCAGGATATCCCCACTTCCCGGGATAATGATGATTTGGCCTCCCGGTTACGTACCCTGCGTAACCCTGACGACGCCCTCCCTGGAACAAACCCTGACCCTATCCGCCTCCTGCGGAATAAAGGGGACAATTCGTGGCGGCTCGCCCCCCGCCATTCCAAAAGCGCCCGCCACGATTCTGTCCCCCCAACCGCAACCTCCGCCAATCCCTTCACCCCGGAACAGTGGGCACCCTACTTCGAATTGGGTGACATGTTCCAGGAAGTCCGCGAGGAGCTGAATGAGGTTGAGGCAGCCCAATATGAAGTGTTAACCTCTGTGGACCACGCCACTAGAAAGGCTAACGAAGACTTCCATACCACCATGACCCAGGTCCGCAGGAAAGTCGACGAGTTCGAGAACTTGCTTTTCGACTTCATGGCCATGGACCGCCGCCGGACGGAGGAGCTGGAAGTATCTGGCCAACTCCGTCTCCCCAATATGTCCATTTGGGCTGATCCTCTCCCTCAACCTCAGCGCCCTCAGTCCGACCCGACGACCAATAAGACCGCTCCAAAATCAAAGAAAACCCAGTCTCCTACTCAAAAACTGTCCCTTTCTGAGGGGGAAGCCCCCTCTCAGCCCGAAAAACCCATTTCTCCTACCCAACCCAGATCTCCCGAAAAAACACCGCCCCCTTCGCTCCCTCCGGATCCAACGCAATGTCTGGAGGAGGAGGCGCAGACCTTGGACGCCTCACCACCCAAAAGCCCGCCCCCTAATACCATCAGAGAAGCGGTCCAAGCCGTTTTGATGGGCAACACGTCCTTTTTCGCATCGCAATGCTCTCGCATTGCCCTGCGGAAAAGCCCCTTAATCCTGGTGAGTGTGTCCGGGGTCAAAGCCATTGCCCTCGTAGACTCCGGGGCCAATATTTGCCTCATCTCCAAGGCATTTTTCGACCGCGTAAATGCCTCGGGTATCTTCTCCCTTTCCCTGGACACTGCGACGGTGGCCAAAGTGTCCACTGCCGCAGCGGGTTCCACCCTCCAAATAATCGGCTCTTGCGAACTCCCTTTTGTTTGTAATAACCATAAATTCAGTTTTACCTTCCATGTAACCCAAGGGTTACACCAGGACGTCATAATAGGATATGACTTCCTGGAAAGAGCCGATTGGTCCATTATCCCAAAAACCCATTCCCCTCCGAACCCCCCTATTGGGAGACGCCCCTCCTGACCCCGG
>JASAND010025367.1:0-16397 GCA_030248195.1 Trissonchulus latispiculum
ATTGTTTGTTTTTGTTTAGCAAGGTTTTGCATTTGTTTTGTGGAATTCGTAGGAACTCATTTATTTCGCGCGGGGTGAAACGATAACAAAACATTGAAAACATTGAGAAGTTGATAACGTATTGTTAGTTTATAATTGTTAGGACTTATTAGGATATATGTATTATTGTTGTTTGAAAGTCTATTTGAAATTCTCTTTGAAATTTGTTGGGATTTACTGTATTTTCTTTAAACTGCTATTTGCTATTGCACAATTCCGAGAAATAAGGGCTTTAAGCCAAGGGCCAAGAGTTGAGCTAAGACGGGTTGTGCTGTAAACGGCAGTTTCTGTCTGGGCTTTTTACTTTGTGAACCTGTAATCCTACTTTTATTATTATTAGTTAGTCTGTGAAAATATATATAGTTTACTTGTATTGTTCTTAATTTTTTGCGCTATTTACACTCTTTGATTTTTGTTGTATAGAATAACTTGTAACCTTTCACTGTTATTCTTTGTATTTGTTTAATTAGGAATTTGAAACTTTGTTGTTTACCATAAATGTCATATTTAATCTTTTGAATCTTGCTGTACAGATACTATGCTCTATATTATCTTTTGAAACCTTGTTGTACAGTATAAACTGTCATATTTACTCCATGTATAGAAATTTATTGACTGTACTGTTTATTCCGGAATTTATAATTGTTGGAGTGATAGTGTTGTGTGTTGGGTTGAGTTGAGTGAATGGGGTCTTCTAACCATAGAGGCATTTGGGTTCTACTTTTTCATAAGGGGTCTCGATTCACTACTTTCGTTTTCTACTTAATCTCTTTTCATTATCTAAATTTGAATCGCAGTATCGTTTAAAATGTTATCAAGTTACGTGCATGTATAGCAGTTAATCCCCAGTTTCGCTTAGCCTGCATGTGACTACCACTTCGCTACCAAACTTTCATAATTTCTTTAAACTTTGTACTTTCTTTTGTAAGTCGCTTGGCTTACTTCTGAAGTTACTTTCTTTCATGGGTAGTAAAAGCGCCAGGACTTCTTAACGGTTGCTTACTGGTCGCCCATGTAGTTTTCTTTTTCTTGAAATTTTCCATCTATTTTTAATTCTTGAATTATGGTAGCAACTCTCGTTATCTCTGAATTTTTAGCAGGCGCTAAAAAACTTTCGCAGGGGGATGATGTGAAAAACTAGCAATTACGGTCTGCGATTCTACAATCATTCTAAACAATCATTCAAAGTAATCATTACTTCTGTGTAGTGACTTCGGTCTGGAGCTATGAGTCATTCGATCAATTAGTCTAATTAATCAGTGTTGGTATTGTTTACGTCAGGAACAGTCGGGTTCTTACCCATTTTATATGTATTAGCTGTGCCGCCCTCTTTGATTGTCTGATAATAAACTGTAAGTTCTTTAATAAATACATTTGTACGCCAACATTGCCTCATGTTTGATTAGGGTAGGAAGTTAGATTAGGGATTCTATTTTCGAGCGAGTTGCACCCGTGAGAACCTGCATCAGATTCGCCAACCAATTTCCGGTTTAGTAACCGGACAGTAAACCGGGGATTGATATGGGACCTCTTTTGACGTTTATGATCGACTTTACGCACAGCCTTGTCCTGACATGGTCAGTGTCCACAGTGGCTTGCAAGTGTACAATATACAGTTGTTTCGCATTACGTTGGCGTTTTGTGAGTTAGTCCCTACTAGTGTGTCCGTTTGACTTTTCTGCTCCTACCGGCTTTTGGCGAGCCCCCCCCCCCTCAGTAGGGTGGGTCCCAGAAGTGTTGACTGACTTTGTTTACTAGACCAAATGTATTAAGCTACACCGTTTCTGCTACTTCTATGTTATTAGATGTTTCTGTCACGCGTTAGAACTGCTGTTCTCCTTCCTTTTTGATCACTGTGATAGCATAGTTGCAGGAAAAGGTTTGATGTATGTACACGTTGTGTTGTCCGTTCTCACGTTCCGTAGCCGTTTCCGTGGCCCCTTATTCCCTTCCTAGGCGGGGGGGGGTTAAGCCGCCCAGTCTGATGAAAGTCTGTAACGCTACCACCAAGTAAGAGTGGAATTGCTCGTTATAGCTAAAATTATGAGTCACAGAAAGATTTGTTTTTCGTCTATGTAGATCGCAGATTTTGCGTGCAGTCATAACCTCCTTTGAAAAGTACCGTCCTGTGTGAGAGGCTACGCGCTGCCGCGTGTTGGGGGGGGGGTCGACGACCCGACACACGTTCGCAGAGGCGACCGAATACAGTACTGAGACAAACATAGCGCTCAGGATACAATCTAATGTGTCCATGTTAGCACAATCAGTATTTGCAAGTTGTTGAATTTGTCAAACACGAGAAGGGTACAGCTGGGGCCCGTTGCATATAACTTGGTACTAATAAATTATTAGTGCTTACTTTATTAGCGCAGCAGTGTTACTGAGGATAACAGACGTTAGCAGTGGGAAAGAGAGATATTTTCATACGTCGTTTTATGGCTTCTGAAATGGTCTAACAAAAAATGCTGTAAATTTTCGTATGCAATTTATGTCTGGGCTGACCCATCCGAAAATTCGTAGAAGTCACTAATGTTTACTACACAACCCAAACAACCTCAACCAACACAGTTTAAGGTTACCCTGTTCAACACCTAACACGTTCCCTCCTCTACATCCACTACATCCATTAAGCCGTCCTTCATTAGCTAAATGGTCCTGGATGGACATTATACACCCCACTCATACACACATTGACACATGTTAAATGTACCTGAATGGACATGTTCCGACACATTCCTACTAATATCTAATCTCACAATTCCTTCCCCCTCCTCCCTCTAACCGTGAAATCAAAAAAAATTTGGCAACCAAAACTTTATTTCACCACATACACGTCGTCTCCACTACATCCACTACATCCACTACATCCATTAAACCTACCGTTAGTAGCTAAGTGGACCTGGATGGACATTTTACACACCGGTGTTCCGCAAAACATTCCACCACTATTTAAATGTACCTGAATGGACCTATTTACCCCTCTCCAGCCTACATTCTCTTTTACCTACTGAAAGAAGCAAATTTACCCCTTTCATATCACCTACACTACATCCACTACATCCACTACATCCATCAAACCTTTCGAAACTTCAAAAGTGGACCTCAATGGACATTCTCGACCCACTCTTTTCCCTCCCACACCATCTCTATATTTCCCAGAATGTACGTGAATGGACTTATTTCTAGACATTTTAACCCATTTTACTTTAACGTTTTCCCCTTTCATATTACCTACACTACATCCACTACATCCATTAAACCTTAACCTTGGGTACCCCAAAGTGGACCTGGATGGACATTCTCAACCCACTGTCGCACAAACTTTCTACCTTTGATGGACCTGAATGGACATTTTGAACCCTATCTACTGCAAGATTTTACGTTTTCCCCTTTCATATCACCTACACTACATCCACTACATCCATTACACCTTTGGTATACCAAACCTTTACCTTGGGTACCCCAAAGTGGACCTGGATGGACATTCTCAACCCACTGTCGCACTAACTTTCTACCTTTGGTAACCATGGACCTGAATGGACATTCTTAACCCACTCTCGCACACCATCTTATGCCAAAAATGTACCTGGATCGACTTATTTCTAGACATTCTTCCCCATTAAACTTTCTACGACATCCATTTAACCTTTTTACCTTTGTTAGTTTTAATTTTTACCAATCTCGAGCACAGGCTGCGTTTTTCGAGCACTTATTTGCTTCCTATACTCAACTGCATCGAGCACCATTTCAACAACAATTCTTTCCTTGGAATTCCGGAATTAACTACCAAAATTTGACTACTCTTTCACTAAAAAAGTATTTTCTTATATCTAAACGAACCGAATTTACTGCAAGTTTTAAACTGTTACCTCTTGTTACCGTGTTTGAAAAGCTGAAAAAATTATTAAAATCCAAGTCTATGAGATTATGCAAAATTTTGTACGCCATTATCAGGTCTCGTTCTATTCTTCTTTCTTCAAGCGATTTTAGCCCCAAGCGTTTTAAACGATCCTGATAAGAAAAATTTGAAAACCTAGGGATGCGACGAGTGAAAGTTCTTTGTACTTTTTCAACTAATTCGATGTCATTTTTTCAGAAACGGGTTCCAGACCTCTGTTGCGTATTCTAACTTTGGCCGTATAAAAGTTGTGTACAATTTGACAAGAAACTTTATTGACCGAGAATGAAAATTTCTAAAAACCAGATTAACCATTAGTAAACCAACTTTTGCCAATTGAAAGCAGTGAGGTGTAACTTTAAGATCTGCAGAGATTAACAGCCCCAAATCTCTAACTTCAGTTACCGAGGGTATTTCTACATTTTCCATGAAGTATGGTCTGGCAGGGTTTCTATTTCCCAAATCAATAAAATTTGACTTTTGAAAGGCAATTTTAAGTTGGTTTCTTTTTGCCCATTCTGCTACACTGTCAATATCCAGTGTCAATATATATAGCAATGAGAGCTTTCGATTGGTGTATAATATGAAATATTTTGAAAAATTTTTAAAATCACTGATTTGTGAAATTTAGGGTTCGAGGTTCCCGTTTGGCCTGCTGAGAAGTACTGGACGTAGTTACTAGCATAATCCGTGCTGCAAATAGATCCAAAGGCATGAATACACAAGCTAGAATACAAAACATGCAGTTTAGGACCGTACTGTTGTACCAAAATTTTCAAAGAAAAACCGAAATTTTAAAAATTTTGCGAGAATCCCCATCTTTGCGCAAGAAATCTCGAAGCTGGAGGGAGATACTATGCAACCATTGTTGGAAGCCCAGGTGGGATGGGATTTTGTGAATTCACCAGAAACTGTTTGCGGTTTAGGCCTCCCCAAACGGCCTCGAGCCATTAACGTTAACCAAATAACCATTAACAACTTTATACGACATTACGACATTCTTGTTTTGACATTTGTGTCCAATAATTAGTCCACAGATTTGCAATTTGTTTATAAGTATTTTCATTTTCAGTTTTTAATTTTATCTTTGCATTTCAACATAGCATTTCTATTTGCAGCTGCGCTAATTGCGTGTGTGTCACATATATAATATTTTTGGTTGCTAGTTAAATGAATTAGTTAGACCAGTTCTACCAATACAACTTTCTTCCATTCATCAATATGATTTTAAATAATTTAGCTCCACATGCTCTTTTTTCCTCACGACTGTAAGTCCGCTAACAGTAATTTAGTGATAACAATATTTATTCTCCCTAAATCTTTTGGACCATACTAACATCACAAATTTATGCTAAAACAGTTGACAATATTATGTATATGCAATAGATGTCATTTTAGTTACTAAAAATTAGTTGGTCTTTGCTTCAATTCGAAATCTTTCTTTCCTATCGGTACTACAGCTCAAATTTTATAGGGCAGAGCCTATCTGGGGCCGATGTTATCAAGCATCTCAACCCGGGCCGGGCAGAGATTGGAATTGAAAACTTCTACCCAATGTTATCAAAACATGGTTGATTAAATCCGGGTTGAAATAACAGGGTTGGGGTCATACATTAACAAAGGTACCGATTCCTGGGGGGTCCTGTACCCGTTTTAGGCCAAATTTTGCCTGCCCTTGTACCTTACCTCAAATTTGGGGGGAGGGTCCAAATAGAAAATTGTCTTTAAAAAGTACAATTTTTCCGAATTTTAAGTGAATTTAGTGATAAATTAGCTATTCTACAGCCATTTTAAAGCAAAATAAGCAGTTTTTCGCGTTTTTTAGAAATTTTTTGAAATTTTAAAAAATTTTGGCTATTTTTGGCTAAAATTTCCATTAATTTTTAGTTCGGCCTTCCTTTTCTGGCACTGTCCCTTGTCCCTTGGCCCTGATTTTGCTAGCCCTTGTACCGAACGTCCAATTTTTGAGGGGTCCCGTACCCCCCCATACCCCCCCTTGTTAAAGTGTGGTTGGGGTTGACAACGGGGTTGAGTTCCAACCCAACTCAACCCAGCCCAATGCTATCATTAAAGTTGGGTTAAAAATTTGGGATGGTCTTCGTGTTGAAATGACTGAATCTCAACCCTGATCGGTGAGGAGGGTTGAGATTTCATTCAATCCGGTTTGAAATAATAGAGAACGATCCTCTCATTCTAGTTTTATAATAGATAATTTTATATTTATAATTTATAATAGGAGTTTTAAAAGAACGCATTTTAATGGTATATTATACTTTATTTTATTTTATGGTCTTTTAAAGTGAGATTACAATATTGCCGCCTAACACCATTAGTAATATACGAGGACATAAATTGAAAACAAAGTGATTTACTTATTTCTTTTAGCAAGTTTTGTTTCAGCACGTTCATTCAGTACTTTTCTTTCTATTCGAATCATTGTTTTGCTTCGAATTTTGCGATTGATGATAAGCCAGCGTAGATGTGATGAATTGCGGATCGCCAACTTTTCAAGCTGATAAGAATAAGGCATTCATTGCACGGCCAGCAGCTTCAAACTAGGCTGTTTTGTAAAAGTTGGTTGAAATCGGGATTGAAACTGATTAATCTGTTAGGGAAGCAGGCATAGGAAAGATCGATAAGCCTGATACGGGAAGTTCAGCTGATGGTCTTGGTGTAGTGTAGTGTAGTGTAGTGTAGTGCATGTCTGACTCTGGAGCAGAAGGGCCGTGGTTCGATCTCCGGCGGGACCAATTCTTTACTTTCAATGATGAGTGAAAAGCGGAACCTCCTCTTCCCTTCTCTCTTCTAGGTCCTGGTTTCCTGGATACGAGGGCGCCGTCTTGGGTTTGTCCTTGGTTTCTTCTTCTTGGTCCTTCAGCCTGGTAGAAGCGCTACAAATCCGTGTTAAGCTAACCAATCCTAGAAAACATTGGTAACACATGGTTGCTCATCGGGATTTAGCCAACTCCAAAATTTCGGGGTTGAACTCAAAAATGAATTCAACCTGGGTTGAACTCAATTCACTTTTGATAACATTGGCCCCAGGTTTGCTATCCATCCAGCTAACCGATCGTCTGTAAGCTTAGTGTTATCAGTAGCAGGAGTTTTTCATTTGTTTTTGTATGAATTGTAATTAAATTTTTAAAAATAAATGTAGAATTTTTTATAATTTTAAGCAAGGATTTAAGCGTTCTTAGAGTAGAACGGGTTTCGGTGGAGGTTCAGCAGTTCCAAAAGACCTCACCACGCCCTCCACAAACATGTTCTGGGGTCTTTTCCAGATTACCCCCAGTGCTAAAATTTTTAAAATTTGACGAATCGAGCTGAGTATGGTATGGGTATGTTTTCGACCACGCTGAGTTCAAGTATCGCAAAATTTTTCGTAATTCGATTTTTTGATTCGCCAGGGGCCAAGGGGAACCGAAAATTTTTTCGATTAACTGAAAAGTTGTATATGAGGGTTTTCTGGGTCGCTGAATACGAATCTGAAGTCCGTTTTTTATTCAGCTTTTCGCTTGATATGAGCTTATGTTGTAAAGCTTAAATTAAATTGAAAGCTTATACTGAGCCAACGATAAGCTGAATCGCAAAACGGACTTCAGATTTGTTTGTGATCAGCGACCCAGAAAACCCTTCAATACACCTTTTCAACAAAATCGAAGGGAAAGCATTTTTCGATTAAGCTTGGTCCCCCTTGCGAATCGAAGAACATCGAATTTCGCGAAATCAAAAAATTTTGCTATATTTGAACTAAGCGTGGTCGAAAACATATGCATCCCTACCAAATATCAGCTAGATTCGTCAAATTTTAAAAAATTTTGCACTGGGGGGTAACCTGGAAAAGACCCCGTGTTTTGAGCAAAACTTGAGTAACAAACCAGAAAAACCAGTATTTTTCTTTGCTTCTAATCGCCAGCTAGGTTCTTCCTGTCCGTTCCCTTCAAAATTCGCACCCAACACATCTCGGGTAATGAGTACCAAAAATAGTTCTGTTATACGTAAAGCTTAATTGATCAGTAAACGAACTGAGTTTTTCTTTTAGAAAATATGACCTACAATAGGTATGTATGCAGTACCGCAGGGGGTTTACAAGTTATAACTGCTTCATTTGCGACTAATTTCTGGAGCTTATTTATGAATTCTATACCTTCTTGCTGTTAGTGAGTCTTCAGAAACGAATTTGTGATAAAGTCTTTTGGGATTACTAATTCAATTTAAGGAGTAGTTGGTAGCTAAAGTCTAAAACCCTCGAAACATCTATTAGGCAGCCTAATTGTGTTGTGCTCACCAAATGAAAATAGTGAATTCAATTTTTGAAACAATTGACTCCTTTCCAAGGGTCTCTTGGTCTTGGGCTTTGATATTTTTTCTTTGTGCGATTCTCCCATTTTTCGTGTACAGTGAAGAAAGTAACACTAACTGATGAACAAGGTTGTGTTGAAGCCAAGAAGTTGAAGAATAATACCACAACTTTTAATCTATTTATAACCAAAGCAGTCGGCTACTGCGAAAGTTTGCTGACTGCTAACTGATTTAGCAACTTTTTTTATCACTATCTCAATTGTATGAGGCAGGCAGTTCAACATTTGGATTTGAGTAGAATCTGCTCAAGAGGACTGGAACATTGGCTCTTCCATGAGAAAAAGAGCATAAACTGGGGAAAAAGATATTCTGCGTCTGTGCTAATAGTAATACCCAGAAAATAGAGATAGAGATTGTTTGAGTGGGTATTCTTTCCTTTTTTCTTTTCCTGATCTGAGACATAAATGGATGATCTTAGTTCATAGTGAGGCTTCAGTCCCGAGTCCTATACCTTTGCAGTGAAACAATTGTTTGCAGTGCATTTTTATTTTATGCATTTTTTGCAGTTGTTGCAGTGAAAATTGCAGCATATATATGCAAAATGAATACTTGTTAGAACTATGAATTGTATAAAAGCTCACTATTTTTTAAGTTTAGGCATACTTAGCTATCTTTCTAATTGAGTGTTTTTTAGACTTCGAAATTCTTTCAACTGTGTGTAAATATGCGTCAAATTTTTGTACGATTAGTATTGGAATTTTGAAATTGAGATATTTTTAATTTTCGCTAGCTAACTTATATGATGAATATTTATTGTTTATTACATGTTTCAATGAGAGCGCAGCAACTTACACATATCTGACAGCTGACTTAACTTAAATATTTCCATATACATTCCCTGCAGAGTGCAGCTAGCGATTGACTTGGCATCTTTCTAACAGTGCTTCATATTCCATTGTGAGCAAAGGATTTCTTGGTTGTCTCTGTCTTAGGGGGATATCTTCTTTCTTGCGGTTGAATCGCTGCAGGCTGTGGTGCTTGTTCATGCTGGCCAGGAACCTGATCAGCGGCAGGGAAAATGTCTGACATTTCGTCAAAGTCCCAATCACCGTCTGTCTTAGATTCCCGGTATTCCCGGCGACCTTTCTTCGTCACCACCTCACCAACGTCCAGTATCCGTCCTTACTTGACTTGGTAAGGACGCGTTGTCCTACTCGAAATCGTCTTTTTAGGGTCCGCTGAACCAATTTCTAGTTTTTCTTTCTTGTTGAGTGGTAAGAGTTGTCTCAGGCGTCGAAACACTTGCTCCAAGTTTTTCAGATGATCCTTATTCGTGGTACCGGTTATGACAATCAGAGAAACCAAGCAACATCGGGCATACGATTCATCGGCTTCTGAAAAATGGCACAGGAGTGCTGGAAACACCAAATGGCAATCTGCGGTACTTGAAAAGAAATTCAATCGTTGATATTTCTTTGAATCGACTTTTGACTCCGTCTTCTAAAGCGTATGGAATGGGTCTTGGTCGAAAGAATTTTGGAGTTGCGCCCTCTTTCAGTGTAATGTGTGCTTTAGCATTGTCAACTTTTCCTAAATCTGGTTTGAATATATCTTTATATTCATTTAGCAAGTCATTTAGCTTAGAGACTTCTTTAGTTTCATTCTGTGGTTTGAGATACCGCTACTTCAAACACCTCCAATTCAATTAGCTTCGATTTAGCCAGTTCCCACCAAAAAGAGCCGGTCCAGGAGCTTTAGCCATCACTACAGGCAATTTAGGATATAACTGATCCTGGTAGAAAACATCCACTGTCGAGTGTCATTTCTCCCAAAACAGAAAGTTTGGATCCATCATTTTCTTTAGCATTAGTTAACATCAGTTTTATGTGAAATGTTTATGTAAGATTTATCGCACATATCCCATTCCTTTGAAGGAGGAAACCCCATTATTTTATATAAGAGTGAAGATTTACCGAAAAGCACCATTCTAGCATAGTACGAGGTGCTGGAAAGATCGCGAAGTGTATGCTTGATGCCAGGTTAAGACATGTGTCTGGGACCTGGAGTCAATACTATTTTAGGGTAGTTAGATCTTTATATGTATATGTCTGGTTAATTCTCAATGTTAACGATAGGTAAGCTGATCCTGATCCTAACTTTAGCGACATAATTGTAATTCAGCTTTGCTCCGGCTGAAGGTCCGGCATGCGGATACGAGTACGCCATACCGTGAGACATTCACGTTCACATTCTGGGAGATGTTCACATGTAGTGTTGATGGTACTAAGCTTTATCTAAGAAAATACGACAACAATATTTGCTCCAGCTTCCATAATTTTTAATGGCTTGGGCGTTTATAGTATAAAATTTCCTTGTGTGTTTGGTCATGGTGAAATAATTATGACGACAGCCAAATTGAGGTTGACTTTCGAGGCAACGTTAAGAATGGTTTGTGTTTTAATAAGAAAGATGCTCACTTCCAGATAATTTTTAACTGTGTAGGAAGAAGCACGAGGCAAATTTTTGAACGACATGTACATGTATTGTACATAGCTTTTGGAAAGTGAGACATTTGTGCTTTTTGCCATTTAATATGTCTATATAAATGATAGTTTTTATGTAAGATGTTTATGTAATAGTTAGTATTATTGTGTAGTATGTAGTTAAGATCGTGAGGGTGTGCATACGCTTCAACTAGTGTAATAGTATTTAGCCTTTAGATCTGTTTAATGTATTTATATATATACATATACATATATATATATATATATATATATATATATATATATATATATATAGTTAGGATATATATGTTTATCATAATTTATAATATTATTATTATCTTAATGTATCTAATGTGTCTAATAGTTGATAATGCCGATTATGACGAACATATAACGAAATAAATAAACTAAATAAACTAAACCATGAACTGATATATGGTATTTATTTGTTATCGTGAGACAATTGAGATTGAACTTGGCAATCTTCTGGTTAATGAGTAGAAGTGCCAAGAATCAAAAGTCCATAAAATATGTCATGCTCATGCTCCCCCCAAAGGTAGAACATTAAAAATCGCTGGGGTCATTCGATATTTGCCTGGGAATTGGGAATAATCAAATAGCTGTAAATAATTAATTCATACATAATCAAAACCTTATGCCACATTATATGATATCCATTATCCGTATGATCCCGTATAAAGTTTAGCTAAGCAGTTTATCTGTTTTCGTTCCCAGGAATCATGTACAGAATCTATAGGATTTTAGTAGAATCTTTAAGTAGGATGTTTATTATCGTTTATCTTGCTTTTGCTTATATTCCCTATGCGGCAATGCCTCAAATAATGTTCATAAAGCAGGGTTCTTGGCAACAACTAAAAGTTATCTTGAACGGCAGTTTTCCCTTGCCGATTTTTTTTAAGTATCAACCACCATAAGGATGGTTTTTGTTTTCTGGTTTCTATTTTTAAGTGCCAGTGAATACTGAGAATCAACAAAAGTAGATGAGCAAACAAAATGTAACTGTTAAGGATCAGCTTAAATCTTTTAGCTAAGAAAATGTTCAGACATTCTTTTGTTTTATACATATCTGAATTGTATATTGGAACAAGTCAACCATGTTCAAGACACGGTGTTCGTTCTGTTGAGATTCCTCTCTAATTATGAGCACTGAGGTGCAGGAGTCTTCATGCAAAATTAATGCCCACCAACCCAATCTCACTTTTCAGCTCATCCATTAAAATGGTTCTTGAGCTGCACTCAGGTGGGAGGGAGAAGCGGTGACCACAAGTTTAATCTAAAAAGTGTAAAACTGAGCTTTCTTATCTGTCATTTTATTTGAGTATATGTTAGAGATCGGATTTAATTATATGTGGTTGGTTAAGTAAACATTATTTTCTTGGCATTTTGCGAAGGCGAGGCACAACCGTCATTGACTAGAAAAATGTGCACCATCATTTTTGGCACGATTTGCAAGAAAGACAGAATTAGGAGATGCTTCTGCAAAGGATCTCTATAAATAGCATGTTCTAGATTTTGAGTCCATTAAAATTTAAATTTCTGGTAAACATTTTGTCGGGCACCTATTTTTTGTTTTTCACGACCAATAGATAAGAAATAGGAATTCTGCTTTCAAAATTTTTTATCCAAAATCAACCAAGGAGTCTCCACGGACTGATGAACTTTCTTAGATTAAACTGGCAGCATATAGCTGAACAGTGGGCACTACTTCTAAAACTTTATGTCTACATGTATGTATAATCTTTTGGATTTATGTGATTATTTAGGTTACTGTTTGTGGAAAACTTAACGGCTTCATCCCTTACTTTGTCATAGGTGTAACATTTAAATGGGTTTCCGTCATTTACAGTAGTACTAACACTGCTCTTGCAGAGGCCGATATAGTGATAGGTAGTCATTCATTTAATAGATTCAGGATGTGATGAAGATAAATGATGCAATCAGTGAGATTATCCTCATTTATCAATTGTCAAGGATTTACTTAATCTTCTAGAGAAGATGGAAGACTTGTACTTAACAATTCATGTCAACAAGAATAGGTTGAATTTGTATACAGAGAAGTGACTTTATACTATCCATGCAGCCATTTAGACCTATTTATTTATAAAAGGATATAAATAGCTAACTAGTGCTTTTTTATATAAATTTGATTTCAAATAAAACCTAATTAAAGAATAAATACGTTTTATGCTTCGCCTGTCGGTTGAGTGAGGTTGTCTTCTATTGTAAACTTGATGTCTATTATAATCTTTGACTGCATTAGGTGTACTTTTTGCCTGACGGAGGGGTACGTAAACTTTCACAAAAGCCTGTCGGCGAGCATATTACCTGTATGTTATCCTGAACATTTTGGGAAGATGTTAAATGCTAAAGTGGTGAAGACACGCCGATGTCATGGTGAAATTGTCCCCCCCCTAGCAATCTTCTCCGGGGGAAATTTGTCTAGGGAGAAAATTTCAATTCCCCCTAGAAAATTTCTCCCAGCAAAATTTTACCGGTGAAATATTTTGTCCCGAAAAAAGATAACCGGTGAAAGTTTTCCGTGGGGAGGGGGAGGAATTATCATGGGGAAAATTTCGTCACAACACCGACTTACATTTAAACGTCTGACCGCCAACCTTTGCTCACAATGTTGGGTTTCGGTGCTTATTACATAGGTTCAGCATCACATTAACTTTACTCAAGTTTAGTCAGTAGAATTCTTATCTTAGATTTAAGTTTTTCAAGCTGTCCGAGGAGGTGTTATATAGAAAAAGAACGCCTTATCATTAACGCTGTATTGTTCAAATGAAGCTTATTTTTAATACAAAGACGGTTAAATCTTTACTACAACTTCTTATTTTCTTGTTCTTTCTCTAAGTTATGTTTCAGCACGTAAGAAAGAAGTATCTCAGCTGAGTTAGTAGTCCTAATTCGTGGTAATTTATGATCTTTGAGCGCACCAGAAAAGTAGGAAAATGTTATAATTATTGCGATGGTTATTGTCGTTTCAGTTTTTGGTGAGAATTAAAATTGGGCAGAGATCTTTTTGAAGTGATGGGGCAGAGAAGTTCAAGACGTGGTACATGGTGAAGCTCAGGTACGCGATCATCGCCATGAAAATTCAGTCCGTAATTAGCCACACATAGGAATCGATCACTGGCCTAACTGACTGTAGTCAGGCGTGCTACCATTAAACTACAGAACCAGGACAGATGAGCACATAACTAATATATTATTGGTGCTCTCTGTACATCTGTCCCTCGCTAATAGGAGGCTTGGCCAGAACCGCAGGCAGATGTCCAAACTAGCGAAATAGCCAGTGTAGCCTGGCCAAGACAGGGACACAAGACAAGAAGCACCCTGGATGGGCTGGATTCCAAATTCTCCTGGCAGCCTGCTGTAAAAACTTGGATCCGTCCAGAATCGAATCTCGGACCTATCGACCAGCAGTCAGGATGTAGGGGAAGCAGGCATAGAAAAGATTGATAAGTCTAATATGGCAGTTCAGCTGATGGTCCTGTGGTGTAGTGGTTAGCATGTCTGTCCCGGGATCAGAAGCGTCGTGGCTTGAACTCCAATTGGGCCATTTTTTATATTCCATTCTGAATGAAAATCTGAACCTCCCTTTTCCCTTCTCTCTACTAGGTCCTGGTTTCGTGGGTATAAGGGTGCCTGACGCCTCCCGTCTTGGGCTTGTCCTCGGTTTCTTCTTGGTCCACCAGCCCTTGTAGAAGCGCTACAAGGAACCTAGATCTGCTAAGTGCTATCCACTACTGCACGGTGTCAGGAGAGAAGCACATAACTTCCTCTATATCATTGTGCTCTCTGTACAATAGCTCTTGCTTGATTTCGTATAAATGTATACCTTACAAAGGCTAGCGTGAATTAATAAATTCAAATATCAAACAACAGTTGCTCGGGTAGAAACACTTCAAAAGGAATTTAGAAGAATATTTAATTAGCATGAATTTAAATGGAGATTGAGATCTAACTGAAACTATAACATTTTTTAAACCTGAGCCTAAGTCCATTTTGAATTGAAACCAAACCAGAAACATGAAATTCAGCTAAGGAAAATAAATAACAATATTGTGTCATCAGTTTGTGTGTTATCGGTTCATAAAGATGCCATTTCTCTAGAAAAATTCACTTCCTTAGCAATAGGAATTTGGTAAAAGTATACACTATTTAGTTTATTTCCCTTTCCTGCCACCTTATTCCAGTGATGAGTCTAGCATGAATTATTATTTCAATTCTCCTTCCAATGTGAGTCCCAAATTAAATTACACGACTCCCGTCTGGGAAGGAAAATATTAGCTCCTGTTATTACTTTTCCCAAGTTTGAGTCGCATTTTAGCTCTGCACAAAAGTTTGATCCATGTTATGAGTTATGACTCTTTTTCAGCTCTTCTTGGAGAACTTAAAAATAAGAAACTTCAGCTGATAAAACTGTGGCTCAATTATTACTTCGGTAGCGTGGTGACTTTATATTTATTCAGAGAGAGAATTTTGCTTTATATATGTTGCATTGAATGTGTACAATCATTGAATGTATACATTCAATGGCCATATCATTGAATGTATACATTCAATGGCCAAATCATTGAATGTGTACATTCAATGATTATTGTCATTGAATGTATACATTCAATGATAAACTTATTGAATGTACACATTCAATGACCTGAATCATTGAAAGTGAAACTTGACACATTATTTCGCTCCTAATTTAAAGTTCAAAGCAACTTAAATATCTATAACGAACCAAAAAATTTTTTGTCTTTGATTTTGCTGAAAAGTTGCATATATGGACTTGCATTTCTTATCTAATCAGTAATCAGTAAATGTGTATGAAGACGTGTATTTCTCACGTAATCAGTAATCAGTAGTCTTGTGCAACGGAAACTAACTTACTGATTACTGATTTTTTCCCTTAGTGCCACACCCCAGTTGCTTTCGCGATGAGGGGTAGTGCCATACCAAATTTTGTACTGGGTCCACGGTATGGCACTGAATAATTGCATATAGCAATTACCCGAGGCATAGGCAAGGCTACTGCCGGGGCAGAAGTGGCCACGCTGCTTTCCCCGCATCGTGGTCACCCGTTAGCTCCATTCAAAGGGGTTTCCCCCCATGACTGGCCAACTCCTTGAAGATCTCGGATAAGTACAGAATTTGTACTACAAATACAATTTGGGGGGATGTTTTGGCACCGAGGTACCATACCTATAATAACTGGGTTTATTTTACTGGGGGGGGGCGGGGGGGCGCCCCCGCCACTTTTTTGGGGTTCCCCCCACACGGTCCCCCCACTTTTTTGGGCTTCCCCCCCCACTCACTATAGGGTGCCCAGAAAATGCCAAATTTTTAGGATTTTTGGTCAAAATTTTCAAAAATTTTCCGGCTTCGCCGGAATTTTTTGGTCAAAAATCGTCTTTTTTGGTGCTAAAACACAATTTTTGAGCACTTTTAAGCTTAGTTATAGCAGTATATGTAGAAAACAGGCTTTTTATACGGTATTTTTGGCATTTTTTGCCCATTTTATTACCCCCCCCACTTTTCGACCCCCCCCCCCCCCCCACGCGGGGGGGGGGGGGCTCCCCCCCCCACTCTCCCCCCACTTTTTTCGCCTAAAGTAAACCCAGATTAATCAA